>BQNB010108174.1:0-23009 GCA_026074375.1 Tanacetum coccineum | reverse complement strand
TTTAATAAGACACTCAAACTCGATATGACTAAACATTGACCTGACATAGACTAAGTCTGCAAAACTTGGATAAACCACCCCACCCTCATGTATGCAACGACATTCAAGGTTTATTAGCATTTCCTTTAAGGGTGAAGTGTATTCATGTGAGATTATGGGAATGTAGTCTCTTGTGTGTTGATGATCTACGATAGTTTTTCAAGACATTATCACCTAAAATAAAAGTAATTCCATATTTTATTAATATGAAATTATAATGTTAACAAGAATGTGTGCCTAGTGTGTGCCTACATGTAACAATTGTGGAGTTGCGGCTAACTTGACTCTAAAAATAAAAACCTATGAGTTAACCCAAATGCTCCTTAGTTTAATTTTACTCATCCAAACATATCAAAAAATACATATGAATTATGTATCTCAAATTTTGTTTATGAGATCATTATGCATGTATACAAAAATGTTTTTAGGATGTATTAACAATGCATAAAAGCATTTTTATAGTGTTTCTAACATGAGTATTTTTGAAATAAAATTGGGGTTTTGTGCGAAAACAATTTTTGACAAACACACTTCAATTATGCAATCATATGTCTACGGGAAACATATTAGTTATACATTGTGTTATTATAGTCCTAATTGCACACAAACACAAGAAAAATAAAAATCCCCAATTTTGAATTTTTGTTCAATATGAAGCCTAGACATAAATTGGAATGAAAATAGATGAAATGACTTACAATTGATGATCTTTATGATGTTAAGATTGATTATTAGTGTTGGTTTGATCTTTAATTTGTGTTTTAATGGTTGATTTTAAGGTTTGGTGGTTTTTGGTTCGTGGTTCGTCAATGGCTGAAGAGAGAGGATGTTTGTTTTTGTGTTTTACAAAAATAAGGGTGACAGACTTTTGGTCTCGACTGGTGGCGGTCTCATATTGATATGGGGGCCACCTGATTTAATCAGAGAGCTGCCCTAGATATGGGGGCCGCCCTCAGCAGAGGGTTTTGGACTCGATTTTTGACAGAAATTTTTTACAGAATGAGTGACGTTTTAATTTGCATTTCGCGAATTAAAAATGCTTAAAGTACTTTGGACAAAGTATTTAATTTCTCACGACACGGAGTGGAACACGGACTAGAATCGAGACAGAAGAAAAGAGAAACAATTTATGGAATGTGTTCCATCATTCCTAAACCAAGACGTAGATAGTTAAACGATTCACGTTTAAAAATCTTGAGTAACCTGGCTCTGATACCAATTGTGGAAAATAAAAGGGGGGTTGAATAGTTTGCAAAGGTAATTGGCGTTTTAAAGTTTTACTTCTAAAATTGTTAGATTTAATTATATGTTCAATCAATCAACAATATGAACCAATCAAGATAACTATCTAATTGTAATAACTACACAAACAATATAAAGAGATAAAGGAAAGAACGATCAAACCAAGACACCAAAATTTATAGTGGTTCGGCTATGAAGCTCTTCTTCTCCCTACTCCACTCCCCGAGTATCCGACTCGAGATTTTACTATGTCAACATGCTCCCTTCAGGTAGAGAGAATCGTTTACACGTCGCTTACGTTATTTTCCGACAATAGGCTAAATGTCAAGTCCTAATCTTAGCTAGAACCAATCTACCACTCACAAGTAATACCCAATCACAAGATCTACACTATCGGATTTACACAATCACAAAAGATAATCAAAATAGAGTTTTGAATCTTAAAAGAAGAGAAGAGAAATTGCTAATTTAAAAAACTTTGTTTCTTGATGAATACGAGTGTTCTTCTCTTACACTTGATAGAAGAAGAAAGAAGATAGATGAAGAGATTTGATCACTTGAAACAAGATTGATCAAGATATTTAGTGAGAGAAAGAAGGTTTAGAGAGAGAAAGAGGGCTGAAAAAAATCGTGCAAAGAGGTCTGTTTTTCTGCTGAGAATAGTGCAATATTTATAGCCAGGAATTCTCAACGGTCAGCTGGTGGCGGTCCCGGCAGTCCCAGATATATCTGGGGGCAGCCTAGGCACTAAGGGGGCCGCCCTAGACTGACGCTTTGATTTTTGTCCCTTTGTGGGGAATGTTTATCCTGGTGAGTTATATTCAGTTTTGGGGGAAAATTTTGAATTTCAAATGTATGTTTTTAAATAAAACATTATTTTTATTTAACAAAACTATTTTGTGTAATTATGTAAAAATATATTTTTGTAGAAATGTGATGGATTAAGAAGAAGTTTTTTTTATCACTAATTAAGTTTAATGATTTGTTTATCCATGCCTTAAGTGATTTATGTCGAAATGGAAGTTTACGATTAATAACATGTAAACGTTTATTTTTATCGTGAATGTTTTTATATTTTGTCATCTTCAAAACGTAGAGGAGTCAAAAAATATAAATAACGTTTTTAAGCATTATTTGTATTAACAATCTTCCCCTTTTTGATGATGACAAAATATAAACTCATTTTGTATAAAAAAATTAAAGTTATTAATCTGTTTTAATCCATTCCCCCCCCCCCCTTTTGTCAAATCCAAAAAGGTTAATCGTCGAGAGGTAGAGAGAAAGAATTTGATGAAGCTAAGACTCCCCCTTGATGTGTACTCCCCCTCATTTGGAGGGATCGATCTTATGATATTTTGCTACAAAACCAAGTTAGAAATACAAGTGCAAGAAAATATTTCCAACTAGTAGCAATGATTATGACAAATATATATATATATATGGCTAATAATGGAGATAAAGAAGAAAATAGCCATGTAAAATGTAATGCATTCATATCACCTATAATAATAATAGAAATTCATTCATAGATAGCAATTTCATACAATAGGGCATAAATTGCTAATAATACCAAGAAATGACGAAACAAATTCATACTTAAATAGTATGAATACTACAAGAGAAATTAACTAAGCATGTCATAGAAAGACTTTTAATCCTAAAGCTAGACTAGTTGATTCTTGATGTCTAAGAGATGCCATAACTAAAAGATGGGTGGTCATTAATGTAGAGGTGATAAAGGTGAGGTTGGTGATGCATTGTTAGGTGGACCATGACCTTGAGTGAAGAGGGACTCAAGTCAATGGATGTCATCTCTTAACTTATGAAAGAGAGTTTAGGTGTACAGGCAACAATGGCAAAAACCAGAATGAAATGTGACTTGGTCACTTGTAGCGGGGTGAATTATGTTTGTTGAAGGTAAGAGTGGTGATGGAGGAGTTTGTGTAGAAGAATTTGCTACACGTTAGAGTTCGGTTTCAATGATGTTGGATAAATTGTGTAGTTGGTTAAGTTTATTTACTATTTGCTCCCTAGTTTGATTTCGTTATTGAGTGGTTTGAGATGAAGGATTAATGATATTAGGAGAGTGTGGTGGTGAAATGTTAGGTGAGAAGGGAGGTGAATAGGGTAGAAGAGTGTTGTGTCTCCAAGTGTCTATTATAGATTTTCGGTGTCATTCTCCATAGTTTCGAGAAGGGTAAGAAGAAGACATGATAAGTGAAGAGAGGTTGAAGGAGAAGGACAGGATGAATGTGAATGAGAAAAAGCATTGGGTTATGAAATAGAGATTCCAAGAAATGTTTGGCTAAGTAGATAAGGTCCATCAAGGTCTAGTGTAGAGATGGTCAAAGATACAGAAAAAGAGAGAACAATAAAAAGTTTCGTGACCCTTCTGACAGCGGTCCCATAAATAGTCGGCGGTCCCAGATATATTGGGGGGCTGCCACATGTATCTGGGGGCCATTTTATAGGGTTACAAAAAATTCCCAGATTTCTCTTTTTTTGTTTTGTACAGAAAAAAGAAGACTAGTGAGGGTTGTGTTTCAACATCTCCTATTTCCTAAGAATCAACTAATTTAGCTTATTATATGATTAAGGTAGTCCAATTTAAGTTCTATTTGGGAAGCAAATATAGCCATGTGACTAAGAGACAAATAAGCATGCATACTATTATAAGTTTAATAGATAACATAATAGAGTAGTAGAACATTCATAATAGGAAAACATAGAGATAAACAAGTTGAAAAGCAATTGATTTAAGTTAAATTCATGAGTATACTAGTCACTACTATAGTATTCAGTTATTGATGGTGAATCGTCGTCATTGACTCCATCAGGATGCTTCCAGGTTTTCATAGAAGGAGGATAAGTTATATATTTTGACCTTTTGAGTTTGGGCTTGGTTAGGATGAGATGATTATAAAAACGAGTTAGCAACATGCCATATGGCATAGGAGAGTTTGGTTGATTTTTAATACCCACAATTAGTTTGACTATGAAGTAGGTTAAATTGTAAGGTATGCCCCTTATTATGTTATAGATCATGTGACATGATGATGCGGGAAGAAAGTTGGAATGATTTCTAATTCCAAAAGCATTATCTTGAATAATTTCATTCCAAGATCTCATGTCATGGCGGAGTTCATTCATATGAATTTTGTTTGGGATTTTGGTTTTTCCAAGTATTGTGATGGATTGTAAGATTTTATTTGGTGTTAGATTGTTTGTTTGGTAAGGTTTGTTTATTTCTCAATTAGTTCTCAGAGATTCAAGAGAAGAATCTTCCGAGTAGGTGCAATCTCCTTCACATGAGGTGAAGAGAATGTAAGAAAGAGACTCAAGTAATAAAAGAAAGGATCTTTTTAATGCCCAGAATTTTAAGGAAATTGTTTGGTTAGACTTTCTTATGAGTTCTGCTGAAGCATAAAATTCTAAGAAAAACCTAGGACATATTTCATCGTAGACCTCAAACAGATTTTGGAATTTGATTGCTTGAAACATTAGAAGAATGTCATAATGATGAATGTGTCTATAGTTGGTTGTACGTCCTTCATGGATAGTTCTAGACTCTAGATCACAAATTATGGGATATAGGTGATTGGGAAGATATGGTTCATTTGAGATTTGTGGGATGTAGATTTTGTTATAATCAAGTTCATTTTGAGACATTCTTTTTCACCTAATTTCAACAAGAATGTTTTAGTATGTGTCATTCTTAATTTTTAATTTCCTTTAGACAAATCCCTAGTGTGTGCCTATATGCAACAGATGTGGAGTAACGATTAACTTGACTTTAAAATAAAACTTATGAGTTAACCCAAACGCTCCTTAATTTAATTTTGCTCATCCAAACATGTCAAAAAATACATATGAATTATGTATCTCGAATTTTGTTCATGAGATCGTTATGCATGTATTCAAAAACATTTTTAGGATGTATTAACAATGCATAAAAGCATTTTTATGGCGTTCCTAACGTGAGTAATTTTGAAATAAAATTGAGGTTTTGTGCGAAAACAATTTTTGACAAACACACTTCAATTTTGCGAATCCTATGTCTACGGGAAGCATATTAGTTATACGTTGTGTTATTATAGTCCTAATTGCACACAAACACAAGAAAATGAAAATCCTTAATTTTGAATTTTTGTTCAATATGAACCCTAGACACAAATTGGAATGAAAATAGATAAAATGACTTACAATTGATGATATTTATGATGTTAGGATTGATTATTAGTGTTGATTTGATCTTCAATTTATGTTTTAATGGTTGATTTTAAGGTTTGGTGGTTTTTGGTTCATGGTTCGTCAATGGCTGAAGAGAAGGGATGTTTGTTTTTGTGTTTTACAAAAATGAGGGTGACAGACTTTTGGTCTCGACTGGTGGCGGTCTCATATCGATATAGGGGCCGCCTGATTTAATCAAGGAGCCGCCCTAGATATGGGGGCCCCCTTCAGCAGAGGGTTTTGGACTCGATTTTTGACAAAAAAAAATTACGGAAGAAGTGGCGTTTTAATTTGCATTTCACGAATTAAAAATGCTTAAAGTACTTTGGACAAAGTATTTAAGTTTTCATGACACGGAGTAGAACACGGACTAGAATCGAGACAGAAGAAAAGAGAAACGATTTATGAAATGTGGTCCATCATTCCTAAACCAAGACATAGATAGTTAAACGATTCACGTTTAAGGGGTTTAGTAAGAATGTCGGCGATATTGTCGACGGACAACACTTTTTCAATAAAGATATGTCCTTTATGGACATTATCACAAAGAAAGTGGTGACGAATTTTGATGTGTTTGGTTCGAGAGTGTTGCACCGGGTTTTTGCTAAGGTCAATCGTGCCTTTATTGCTGCACATGATCAAGACGTCTTCAAGTCAAACATCGTAGTCAATAAGAGCTTGCTTCATCCATATTGCTTGTTGACATGCCTTTTCGGCGCCTACGTATTCGGCTTCGGTAGTGGATATAGCAAGAGCGGTTTGTTTCTTCGAGAACCAAGATGTCAAACAACATCCTATGAACGTACAAATACCACTAGTGCTCTTTCTATCCACATAATCTCCCGCACGATCAGAGTCGGCATATACTATGGTTTCTATGCCGGTCCCCTTTGGATACCATAATCCTAAGTCTGTAGTGCCTTTAATGTATCGGAAGATACGCTTAACTGCTTTAAGATAAGAGGTTTTAGGAGCCTCTTGGAAGCGTGCACAAAGGCAGACACTAAACATGATATCGGGCCTACTTGCCATTAGGTAGAGTAAACTACCTATCATGCCTCGATACTTGGTATTATCTACCAACTCACACTCTTCATCTTTCATGTGTTTACTATCTGAGGACATGGGGGTTTTTATTAGTTTAGAATCTTCTAAGCCAAATTTCTTAAGCATTTCTTTAATATGTTTAGATTGATTAAGAAGATATTGTCTTTCATTTGTTTTATTTGTAATCCAAGGAAGAAGTTAAGTTCACCCATCATGCTCATCTCAAACTCGTCATGCATGATTTTGGCAAATTCATCACACATGTCTTGACAAGTCGAACCAAATATAATGTCGTCAACATATATTTGAACGACGATGAGACTTGAACTTTTCTTCTTAGTAAAAAGTGTGTTATCTACTATTCCCATTTTGTATTCATGTTTAATAAGAAAAGCTTTTAATCTATCATACCAAGCTTTGGGTGCTTGTTTAAGATAATATAAATCTTTCTTTAGTTTATAAACATGATCCAGTTTTTCAAAGTCAATGAATCCTGGAGGTTGTGCCACGTATACCTCCTCATTGATAAAACCGTTCAGGAATGCACTTTTTACTTCCTTTTGGAATATCTTAAAATCTAAAGCACAAGCATAAGCTAATAGTATTCTAATAGACTCAAGTCTAGCAACTGGGGCATAAGTTTCATCATAATCGATGCCCTCTTGTTGATTATATACTTGAGCAACTAACCTAGCCTTATTTCGAGAAACGACACCGTTCTCGTCTAGCTTATTTCTAAACACCCACTCAGTTCCTATGATTTTCTTGTTCTTAGGTTGTGGTACTAACTCCCAAACATCGTTCTCAATGAATTGATTTAATTCTTCTTACATAGCGATTATCCGACTTTTATCCGTTAAGGCTTCATTCACATTCTTAGGTTCTAATGGGTGGTTCCTAGATTCCTTAATATTGACTATTTCGTCAATTTCTAAAGTTTCATCCTCAATGTTATTCTCTAAGTTTTTCTTTTCAGTAACCTTAATTGCTTCTACTTCATCTAAGTCATCATCCACCAAGGGTAATGTCTTAGAGGGTGGAGGAGTTTCATCGAATGTCACGTTGAGTGATTCTTCGATTTTTATGGTGTGTTTATTAAGGATGATGTAGGCTTTGCTATTTTGGAAGTAACCTAAGAAGACACCTTCGTATGACTTTGGGTCAAACTTAGTGAGGTAGTATTTGGTGTTTAGGATGAAGCACTTGCTTCCAAATACTCTAAAGTAATCAAGAGTAGGTTTCCTACTTTTCAAAAGTTCATAAGGTGTTTTACCTAAGATGGCTCTAATTAGGATTCGGTTGAGGATATATGATGGAGTATCTATAGCGTTACACCAAAATTTTTATGGGAACGATTGTTCATTCAATATTATTCCACTCATTTCTTGTAGTGTCCTATTTTTCCTTTCTACTACGCCATTTGATTATGGAGTGCATGGAGCCGAGAAGTTATGTGTAATACCGTTGGCATTACAAAATTCTCCAACTTGCACTTCATTATCAATTTCTCTACCGTGGTCCGTCCTAGTTGACACTATTGAACATCCTAATTGATTTTGTATTTTTCTACTAAAGAATTCAAATTGCTCGAAAGCCTCGGTTTTATTCTTAAGAAATCTTGTCCAAGTATACCTAGAGTAGTCATCTACTATGGCTAAGGTGTAGAGGTTTCCTCCGTAACTCCGTATGGCGGATGGACCAAAGAGATCCATATGAAGGAGTTCTAAGCATCTAGTCATTGAGACTATATTCTTAGCTTTGTGACTAGCATGAGCTTGTTTTCCAATTTTGCAAGCATCACAGAAGTGTTGATCAAACTTAAGCTTAGGTAAGTTTCTAACTAATTCCTTAGATGCTTACGATTGAATGAGATGCATATTAGCCTTTTTTCAATCAATCGTTGCAAGACAAATTTTGCAAGATAAATTTTGTCTTTTGACTTATTTCCCAATTTCATCACGTATAAGCCTTTCTTCCTAATACCTCTACCTATAACCTTACCGTCATTAGTGATTTCACTATCATGTTTAGAAAAAGTTACTCTACACTTATTATCACATATTTGTCGTACACTTAGCAAGTTAAATCTTAAGTTATCTACATGTTCTACATTATCAATATTGAGAGAGTCATTAGAAATCGTACATTTTCCAATGATGTTACCGTGAAGATTACTACTAAAAATGACATTACCTATGTTGTGTGCCTTGTAGGTTGAGAAGAGCTTTCGGTTACCCGTCATGTGTTTAGAGCATCCGCTATCCTTAATCCACTCATCGGGTTCCAAGTCGACTCCAAGGCATATCTATTTATATAAGACAATAACTCAAACATTTGGTCTCTAATATCTATTTCCCATGGCATGTAACTTTGAGGTTGGAAGTTGTTCTAAGTTACGGGAAAATAATGAGGTTGGTTTTGTCGACCAACATTCCTTTTTGGTTGTGGTGTCTTAGAATGAGGATAATGATTATTGACTCTTCTGGGTGGTGGAGTTTTTGATCTAAAATTAGGTTTATAAATTCCAACTCTGGGTTTTAACGTTGGTTTATAAAATCGTTTGACCTCATTATCACTAGCAACAGGAATTTTAACATTGTTTACCATTATGTGTTTTGGTCTAGGACCCAAAATGGACTTTTGAAAAGAAATAATTTTTTTCTGAAACTGGTGAATAGGCAGGAGTCCCCTTGATTGCTTTGGAGGCTGTCTAGACTTTATAGGGGCCGCCCAAAATATTTAAGGGACCGCCACCAGAGGACGTTTCTTTATGAGATTTAACAAATTTCATTTCCTTAGACTTACTAGTTGATGCTTCACATGAGTTAAACCTTAAACCTAATTTATCACCAGAGGGTTTTTGATTGCTTAACATTTCATTTAAGCAATGCTGCTCTTTTCAAATTTAGTTAGTTTAAGAGCTTCTTCTTTGAGCTTTTCATTATCAATTTTAAGTGATTGACAATTTGTACATTCGAGATCAACTCCCTTATTTTTCTCTAATGTAGACAATTTTAATTTTAGTTCACTAAGTTCATTTTCTAAACTATTTTTGGTAACTTTTAGTTGTTTATTCTTAGTGATTAATTTTAAACTCATCTTGCAATGTTCATCATATTCATTATCTAAAGTAAAATCGTCAATTGATGAATTTTCATCATTAAAGTAAGAGGAATCAGAACATACCTCATTTGATGCTTGAGCTATGAGACACGTCTCATCTTTAGCCTTCTCATCATCTTTTTCATCGCTATCACTTCAAGAACCTCCTACGAATGCTCTTTGGTTCTTGTCTTTCGGTGGTTTGGACATTCTCCAATAAGATGATTTGGATCATCGCATCTAAAACATTTTCCATCACTTTTGTTGTTCTTGTCATCTCGGCTTCTTTAGAACGTCTTTTTGTCATTTCGTGGTTGTCTTAGGAATCTACCTCTTCTCTTGAAGAACTTCTTGAAGTCTCTAACCGCCATGGCGTATTCTTCGTCTTCACTTCCGAAAGTCGAACACTCCTCATCACTAGATTCTTTCTTAGCCTTTAAAGTAAGAGATTTTCTTTCTCCCTTAGCTTTGACTATTTCACAATCTTTCTTGATGATCATCTCATGACCTTTGAGGTTCCCGATGAGTTCATCAAGTGCTAGTGATGTTAAGTCTTTGGACTCTTCAATTGCCGTGACATTTGCTCTCCATTTGGGATGTAAAGCCCTAAGAAACTTTCTAACATAATTCTTGCTAGAATAACCTTCATCAAGAGCTTTTAGACTAGTAATAATATTATTAAACCTAGCAAAAGCACTATCTATAGACCGTCTTCAAGAATGACAAATTGTTCATATTGTTGTACCAAAAGGTCAATCTTGTTATCTTTGACATGGCTATTACCTTGATGGGTGATGTCCTGTCTTGTAGGGTCAAATTATTAATTACCAAGTTTTAAATTTATATTTAGCCAACTTATCCTAAAACAACACTTTAACGGGTAGTGTACCCGATCGGGTGGAGTTTCGTGGTAAGTAGGGTGTCAAACACTAAGAGCGAGGTCGTTAACCTTATATTCTATCAGTATTTTATTTAATCTGGTTAATTCTAATTACTTGTTAAACCTATGTTAAACATAGTTCTAATGATAATAGGGGGTTTTTAGCCTGAGAGACTGGGACAGGTTTTATGGTAACAATAATCAATTCAAAACACAATAAAAATGCAAGAAGATAATCAGAAGATAAAAGAGCGGTACAAGCCAAATG
This sequence comes from Tanacetum coccineum, assembly GCA_026074375.1. Classification (NCBI taxonomy): domain Eukaryota; kingdom Viridiplantae; phylum Streptophyta; class Magnoliopsida; order Asterales; family Asteraceae; genus Tanacetum; species Tanacetum coccineum. The sequence continues at coordinate 12,201 of BQNB010108174.1, read as the reverse complement.
ATAAAAAATTGTATTAGCTACATTAAATCCGATTAAATGTTGGTTTGTTTGTTTAGTACAATGATTACTTAGTGTTCTTTGCATGGATGCTCTTCCTATTTAATTTGACATAATCCATAGTTCGATCCAAGCTTTAAAATACAATATATTTTAAAAATATTGAGTGACCTCGGCTTCTGATACCAATTGCGGAAACTAGAAGGGGAGGAGGGTTGAATAGTTTACATGTTAATTAGCATTTTAAAATTTTACCTATAAAATTGTTAGATTCGAGTATATGCTTAACCAATCAACAATATGAACCAATCAAAATCACTATCTACTTGTAATAACTACACAAACAATATATGGGAAACACAAACGATATAAAGAGATAAGGGAAAGAACGATCAAAACAAGACACCAAAATATATAGTGGTTCGGCGACAAAGCTCTTCTTCGCCCTACTCCACTCCCCCGAGTATCCGACTCGAGATTTCACTATGTCAACAAGCTCCCTTCAGGCAAAGAAGACCGTTTACACATCGCTTACGTTGTTTTTCGACACTAAGCTAAATGTCGAGTCCTAATCTTAGCTAAAACCAATCTACCACTACACAAGCACTACTTAATCACAAGATTTATAATATCGGATTTACACACTATTCGATTCACACAAGATAATCAAAATAGAGTTTTGTATCTTAGAAGAAGAGAGGAGAAATCACTAATCTATAACACTTCGTTTCTTGGCGAATACGAGTGTTTCTTCTTTTGCGACTTGATATAAGAGAGAAAGAAGGTAGAAGATAAATTTGAACACTTGAAACAAGATTAAACTATGTTAGTGAACAAGAGATTTAAGATGGAGAGAAAGAAGTATTTTAGAGAGGAGAAAGATGAGCTAAAAACTCGAGCAAAGAGGTCTGTTTTTCTGCTGAGAATAGTGCAATATTTATAGCCAGGAAAACCCAACGGTCATCTGGTGGCGGTCCCGAAGGTCCAAAATATATCTAGGGGCCACCTAGCCACTTAGGGGGCCGCACCCTAGACTGACGCTCCGATTTTTGTCTTTTTTTAGGGAAGGTTGATCCTGGTATGTTGTTTTCTGTTTTGGGATGAAAAACCGAATTTAAAATTTATGTTTTTAAATAAAACATTATTTTTATTAATAAAACTATTTTGTGTATTTTGTAAAAAATAGTTTTGTAAAAATGTGATGGATTAAGAAGAAAAATTATTTTCTTGATCACTAGTCATGTTTAATGGTTTGTTTATCCATACCTTAAGTGATTTATATCGAAATGGAAATTTACGATTAATAATATGTAAACGTTTATTTTTATCGTGAATGTTTTTACATTTGTCATCTTCAAAACGTAAAGGAGTCGAAAAATATAAAAAACGTTTTAAGCATTATTTGTATTAACATCTTTCTAGAAAAATGTTGGATTTATTTTGTCCATTAAAAACTAAAAGAAAAAGTCACTATTCTTTCGGTTTCAAATTATTGTTTAGAGAAAAAAAATATACACAGTAAAAAAAATGCAATAATTACTATCTTGATTATTACAATGACAAAAATAAAAAATTTCACTAATAACTAAATAACTTATTTTCTAAATGTTGTAAATCGCCTTTTTAACGAGAGGCGATATGGTATAAGCAATAATTACTATTTTGATTATTATAATTAACTAATTCTAACTACTAAATTTAGTTGTAACCAATTATTTTAATTCTTTTCAAGATAAACTATGATAAATGATAGAAAATAATATTGGGACCAAAGAGTAACAAATATAATTTGATTATGTGGTTGATATTTGTATATGTTGTGTTCATATAACGATAGTTTCGTCATGGCTAAAGCCTTTGCAAATGGGACCATTTGGTCAGGGTCTTTCATATTTTGGAAGTCTTTTGCAAAAAATTGATGCCATGTTATTGAGTCAACCTTGGCAAGAGTTATTAGCATTTAGCATCTATATTTTTTAAAGGGCTTATACCTGATGAATATATTAAAAATGAATAAGATAAGATATGTAGAAGGCTGAGAGAGCCACCCTTTAAACCTAACAAAACTATATGCTTTGAACAAGCTCAAAACATAACAATCAACTTCAACACACTACCTAGAGGACCTTAACAAGATAAACAATAGCACTAGGACCTTTAGATACAATTACTCAGCCTCCATCTGAAAGAATGTTCGAAAATTTCCAAGTGCTACGCATCCTATCAACACGCGCCTTCTTCTTAAAACGAATTGATGCAAGTCTTAATCTCACGATATCAACAACAATCCGAGTCACCTGCTCCGGTCTTCTATCGCCTTTTTCATGGATTCTATTGTTGCGCTCTTGCCATACGAAATAAGAAGAAGTAGCCACTATAAGACGACCAACAATGCTATCAACATTGTTCTTACTTGCAATAGGAATTAACCAATTTACAATGTCACTCCATTTCGAAGAAGCAAAACTAACATCAGTAATGCTTAACACTTAAGACCACACTTGCGACGAATAAGCACAGTCGAAAAATAGATGATCATGAGAATTAGGTTGCATCTTGCAAAGCGGACACCAAAGCAGGTTTAAGTTGATATTACTCCTGACATCTCATTGCCTCATTCGAATTTGTGTCAATAACCGTTTCCTCATAACAAGCCACATGTGTATAGCGTGTCTAGGGATACTATACCATCTCTATTTTTGCTGAATTATACTCACCATTTCTTGATATATGTTCTTCTATCTCGATTAGTTTAACGGTTTCAAATTCCCAGTAATATATTATGTGGTTTGATTGGTTTAAGGGTTTAAGGGGATTTCGTTAGGTTACTGTTTAAGTTTGCTTATATGATTATCACGAGTTTGTTCTCAATTTATTGGTTTTGACAGTTGTAACTTTAGGGCCGTTTAGTTATAGTTATCTTTTTACTGTCATCGTAATTTTTAATACCTTGCTAGTTATTTTAAAATATTTATGTAAAGCTTCAAAAAATTTCTAATAAAATTTACGTGCAAGTGATGTTGAATTTCATATATGAATATTGAATATTACTAGACGAGTACCCGTGCATAGCAACAAAATTTTATAGCGACATATAGTTATAGTGATATTTTGGTTACACAATACACTTAACCAAAATATAATTATAACCATGTGCCTCCATAAAATCTCGTTGCTATGCACGGGTACTCCTCTAGCATATTATATGAGTCTACCATTATGTATAATGATGGTTGAAGAGTTGACTATTGTGTAAAAATTGATTATTTACTCCTTTTGTCAACATATGAGAAAATCTTATCAACGTGAATAACACATAATTACGCGGTACCATTTCCGGACCATATCAGAAAATGACATGTTTCGACACGTTACCCAACACGTCGAATCAAATCATTTTTCCACAACTACACTACCCACCTTTAACTTCATAGTTAAATTCTACTCGCTCTCCATATATACATCACATATCTACAACAATACTAAGACCATGCATGTCTCGTTCACACCATGTGTTAGATATAGTATTCACTTTAGTCAATAGGTTAGGGGGTTTAGTGTAAATTTAGCTCTAATTATAGCCATATTAAGGTTATTGGGTTTCTCTACGGCCCAAGCCCATCCTCCCCCTCATCTCTATAAAAGGAGGTGAGGGGGGAAGGGTTTCACACGTTAATTCTTCCAACCTTTTGTTCTCTCCCTCATCTCTATAAAAGGAGGTGAGGGGGAGGGTTTTGTACTTCATTCTTCTCTTTACTCAATAAACATATAATATTGAGGGTTATATTCTTGTGAAAAAACATCTTTTTTCTTGTACTGACATACCCATAACTCGCAGGGGTGTGTTCGTCTTCAGATCGGATTTATTCCCGCACTATAACCAGGTTGTTAGGTGATCGAATCGAACAAGTGGTATCAATAGCTACAAGGGGGGGGGTTCCTCGGAGTTGCTCTGGTTAAGCAAGGATCGACAAGAAAGAGGTTCTTTGTTGTTTGGTTTTTCTGGAAGGAACAGGAGGGTTCTATTCTGTTTGGGCTACCAGGTTCTCGACAACAAAAGTTCTTGGTGTTGAGGTTTTTTGACGTCAAGGAGCAGCAGGGTATCGACAGGTATAGGTTCTTGAGTTCTTCGATTGCCCGGGTTCGCGACAAGGTGTAGAAGACTTAAGGGAGTTATTGCACAAGGTACTTTGTTTGATTCGGTGTTGTGAGGTTTATATCACAAGGTTATCAGAATAAACAAAGGGTCTAGGAGAATAAGTCCAAGACTTGTCAAGGTTGCAAGGTTTCTTAGGTTACAAGAAATTGTTTTGCAAAAATAAAAGTACGACAAGGGTTACTTCAAAAAGCGTCGGGTACTTTCTTGAATCAAGGGTTGTCGATTTGATTGGATGGTCTAATTTTCAAGGTTTAATCGATATTTGATTAAGAAGGGGTTTTGTTTTTTGAAGGGTTTCTTGGTTTGATCGATATCTAAGAAGGTTTATTCTTAGGGTTATATCGATAAAGCATGATTTTTTTACAAATATTACTTTGGCTAGATCGTGTTTTGTGTAGGTAAATTCACAAAAGGTTAAACGGTTAGCAAAAGGTTAAAAGAATGGCTAGTATGAATACTAGGTTAAACATCGAAAAGCTTGATGGGAATATTGTACAAAAGCATGGAGGTTCAAAATAAGTTAGGTTCAAACAACTTGGTCCTGGTATTGAAACAGGAGTCCATGGAGTACATGATGAAAAACGTGTTTGGTTGGGAGGTGTGAACTTGCTGGGGAGCTCAATGTGGTGATCCGTAAAGCTGAGGTTTTTCAGGTTATTATGTAACGATGATACTGCATGGCTCAAAGGACGATGTTGGTAGGACAACAAAGCTTAAGAGAAGAAAAACACGGACTCTTGGTAAAGGAGCAAAAAGGGAAAAAAAAAAAAAGGAAAACAAACAAAAAATGATAAGACTGGTGTAAGATCAATGACGGGTAATGTTCTTGATTTTTAAATCAAGGTCCTACACAACAATGTAGTAAGAGTTGGGTCGCCAAACATTGGGGTTTGTCAGTGGATACAAGCAGCATAAAATGAATCGGTTGGTTAAGGAGACAAACGTGATACTCTTGGCTAAGGTACATTGTTTTCTGATTCAGTCTCATCTGTCCAAGGTTTTTTGGGCAGAAGATACAACCATGTCTACATATCTAGTGACAAGGTCACCATCATCAACGATTGGATTTAAGACGCCTATAGATATGTTGGGGGTTTTTTGGTTGGCTTGCTAGTATTAAACAAGGGATGCTTGAACCAGTTAAGGTCAAGTGCATATTCCTAGGATAATAACCGAAAAGGAGTATGGGTAAGAAACGCTTTGAAAGGTTAGATGACGTTACTTTCAAAGGAAAGTGGGGCTTTAAGTATATGGGTTTCAATGAAAGTGGGGAGTACAAGAAAACTTTCATTGGTTCTGGTGTAGGCATGGGTTCAATGCAGGTGTTGCATGGATTTGAGTTTAAGGTGGAACAGCTAGGATCATACATTTGAGGTGGAACCTCAGGAGAATGTCGATCAAGGAGCTGGTTTACAAGAAGTACAAACTCAAGATTTGATGGACTATCAGTTAGCACGTGACAAGGAGCAACACTTAGCATGTGAACTATTCGGGTATAGAGAAGACAGTAATGAGGCTGCTTTTGTAGTTGCTGCAGTGGAGAAGATTTATGCACATGAGTCATTAACTTTTAATGATACAGTTGCTTGTGAGGTAATTTCTAAGTGGAAGGCTAGATTGAAAGATGATATAGATGCTCGATCAGATGTGTATGTGCTCAACAAAGGTTGCAAGAAATGCAGTGACGACAGTGATGGCTATTACTGGGAGTCTACACCAGGTATGTTCATACATCTATTTCTCTATATAGATGGTATGGTTTTTTCTTGTGGATGTAAGGCTGAGATCTGGATTACCAAGGTTTTGCTGGTTAAAGCAAAGGGAAATATACTTGGTTTGGAGATCATCAGGGATTAGAGTGGTAATACTCTAAGGGTGTCACAGTTCAGGATTCACAATGAAAAGTTGGTACATACTTTGTTGAAGGGGCACTCCATAATGTTGTTGGGAGGGTAGTCTATCAGGGGACTGTGATGTAGAAAAGAATGGTAAATGGTCATGTATATATGCAGTTAGAAGCCAGGAGTATTAGATGGTCTGCACGAGACTTGACATAGCATCTGCAGATGTGGGTATGTTGGATAAGTTTGATCGTGGATTACAGACAGACGTACAAGTTTTTGTGGATTTTGACTACGCCATGGGTAGATATCACAATGTAACGGTTTATGATACAAGGATGTGCCAGGATAGCTGAGAAGCTATGGAGCTGGTAGCATGATGTTTTTGGTGAACAACTGAAGCGGCGTATATGACACTTACTTGGGCTTGGAAGAAGGAAATATGGCAAAAGGGACTTTTGGCAGAGTCAGGATATGAGCTAAGTTTAGTAGCATGAATTGCTACTAGTGCCTTAGTAAAAGGCGGTTCCCGGTCTGAGGTTCCAGCACAGGTCGAAGGTGCTGCGTATCGGTATTGACTAATAGTGACACTAAGGTGGAAATTGTTAGATATAGTATTCACTTTAGTCAATAGGTTAGTGTAAATTTAGCTATAATTATAGTCATATTAAGGTTTATCGGTATCTCAATTAAAACGGCCCAAGCCCATCCTCCCCCCTCATCACTATAAGAAGGAGGTGGGGGGGGGGGGGGGGGGGGGGGGGAGAGTTTCACACATTAATTCTTCCAACCTATTTGTTCTCTCCCCCATCTCTATAAAAGGAGGTGAGAGGGAGGGTTTTGTACTTCATTATTCTCCTTACTCAATAAACATAGAATATTGAGGGTTATATTCTTGTGCATCTTTTTCTTTTCTGTCATACATAATCTGCTGGGGTGTGTTCGTCTTCAAGATCGGATTTATTCCGCACTAGTAACCAGGTTGTAGGGTGATCGAATCCTACACCATGATTCAATCTGCAAATCATAAAACATTATTTAGACACTTAAAAATGTATCTACAGATTCGAAAGTTTAGATAAATTTTAAAACATGCATGAAATAGAAATACATGTCGTTATAAAAAAACAAAAACACATAAATAGTGATAATTCAAATCTTGGTGAATAAAACGTGCTTAGTTTGAAATATAAAACATCGAGAAGCTTTGAAGTTCCAAAAGTATATGCGTAAGGAACCAGACGAATTAAGTTGCTATGCAAAATAATTAAAGACTGCAAAAATGACTAACACATGTATCCTTTCTTTTGTATGTAGATATGTTTAATGGAATTTTTAAGTTAACCTAATTAACCTTTCCAGTAAAAGTAGCATTTCATTATTCAAAACGTGAAAATTTGCTAGGAAATTTTAGGTACTTTCCTTAAAATTTTAGGTTCACTACAAATTTATTGTTATATACTAACATGCTTGACATAAGTATTCCAATAATTGATTTTAAACTATAATCAAACGAAAGAATTGGTGTTCATGTATAGCAATGATTTGAGGAAAATCAAATAAAAAAGTGTTCCAAAAGAGGACATTAATCCATTCCGAATTACATAGCTTCAAAAATTAAAACTTTACAAAATTACGATTATTAACAAAATTAAACACGTCTATCTTTACAACCTCTCCAAGTTTACAACGTGGATCAACCAAATTCTTATGTAAGGATTTTATGATTCAATGCTATTTGACCTTAACCAAGTTTGGAAAGTTTTACCTAAGACAATGTCAAATGCAAATTCAGAAATGTTACCATATAATTTTGACTCGTTACGTTTAAAATTATTACAAAATATACATACAAGTTTATATCACACTTTATTACAAACTTTACATAAACTTATAACAAAAATACCAACAAATATTAAGATGTAACTAAACATTTTTCGGCCATAGAAATGGCGGCGACATGCAAACCTTTTCGAAATTATTTTACGCGACTCTCAACAGTTGGCAATGGAATTTCTTCTTCTTCTTCATCATCGTCATCACTTGAGATGACAATAAAGTCATCTCAATTCCAGTTTATCAAGTTAGGGTTGAAAAATAGAATAGGATGTGGAGAACGGTTAGGAGGGGGATGAAGTTGTACAAAAACAAAAAAGAAGTAGTGTCAATGCACATAAGAAAAGAAAACGTTTCAAGAACTTAGGGTTTATACGACCATAACTGAATGAACGAGCAACTTTTTCAAGTTTACATACAAATTAAGTAAAGAAAACGATTTCTAACCTCAAGTGCATCATCGACATTTTATTGGTTTTTCAATTCCTCCATTTCTTTCTTTCTAGCACGTAGCCTAACTGATTTATGAGATGACTTAAGAAGTTATTTGTCACACCCCCAAACGGGGCCTAGTCGGAAACACTTGTCCGAGGGCGTGACATCATAATACACATCACACAAGATACAAAGAACGACCTCTAAGGGTACGTTTAAAAAAAATCTAACATCGTTGCATTAATTAAAATAGTTAAAGTTTTACATAGGCCCAACGATAATATGCGGAAGCGAATAAAAGGTTTTAAAGTTTGACAATGATGTTAACATAGATAATAGTAAATCTTGAAAATCGGTCTAAAGCAAGGCAACACCATAAAGCAAGCAAAGACATCCATAGCTAAGCACCTGAGAAAAACATGCTAAAACGGTCAACAAAAAGTTGAGTGACATCATAGGTTTAAATTTAATATTAAAGGTGGACCACAAGTTCACAGTACGCACGTGACAGTTATAGGGGATACAACTTCACATAAGAAGCATTTACGTTTGCACTAAGCTCATGACACCGAAGCTCAATTTAAAAGGAAGCAATATGCCAAATAGTATTCATTGCCCTGAAAGTATCTGACCAGGATCACCTATTGACATTCTGACATGGTATATATCCGTTTGTTCGGACCTCTGAAACTAGTAAGCGCTACTTATCCGGATAAGGATAATTAGTCCCAATAGATCTATTTACAACATTCACGCTTATTTAACCAGTACGGTCGGTTAAGCAATTGACGGTTCATGATAATTCGGGCATTAGTGGTCTATTCGCTACTTAGGCAACACATAATCAGGAAAAGGAAACGTAAAGTAACTGTGTCCATAGTTTGAAAACAAGCAATGTTTCTCACCCCAAAATAGTAAAGTAAAAGTAGTAAAACATGGGGCTATGAACTCACCTTAGCAAGATGAGCAAATGATAATCACGCAAGAAAAGATGATATAGAAATCTAGCCGCGACCTAGAATAATAACGCGTCTCAGAAACACGAAAAGTATGCCAAGAAATGCACAATATGTTCATCACCAAAATACATCCATGTGCGTTTGCTTTAGTTTGATTATCAAATCATGACGAAATAAAATCATATAGTTTTCCGTTAAGTTTCGGCGTTTAACCAAAAATTAATATTTTTAGAAAGTTTCTATTTTAAGAAAGTTTTTAGTTTCAAAACGTTAATACCGTCCCCTATGTTTGTTAAGTTTTCATATTTTCAAAACGTACTAACTAGCCTTAATCGCTTAACTTCTATGTCCGCTCCGCTGAATTTTACCAAACTTACTATTTTTAGTAACTTTAACGCTTTTCCTAAAATATGTTAACGACGTCTTTAAACGATACTAATCAATAGGTATGTGTTACTATATGTTTCGCTAGTGTTTAGAAAGTTCAAAAATGTCCGAAAGTGTCGGTTTTGTCGAAAAATGTTTCAAGTTTCATTTGGCTATAACTTGATCGTTTTAAATCCAATTTTAATGTGCGATATATAAAAAACTATCTATTCAAAACGAGTTCTCCAAAAACTACTTTTACGCCTAATGAAAACATTTTTAGGTCGACCAAAATCTCAAAACAAATTTAGGACAGCAATCACTTTTTGTCAAAAACGCAACCAAAATCCACCCAAACTTCACAATAGTGCCTAATCTAGCCTAATCTCCATTCACAACTAATCCACAACAAAACCACACCTAAATCTAACCTAATCCCTTCATTTCTATTGTTGCAACTCTCATTCAACTCTCATCTCACCAAGAACATAATATTTAACTAGTGAAAACAAGGTAACATCATTATTTATAAAATCTTGTTTTATAATCTTTCAAAAATTAAAACACAACATATGGATGTATGGATCTTGAACATATAAGAAGAACATAAGTAAACCACAAAAAAAGATTCAAGATACTTACAAGAATGAAAAACATGTAGAGAAATCACAAGATCTATACCCCAAAATAATAGATCTATAAAACCCAACAACAAATCTTGAAACCCTAACTTAGATCTTGAAGAAAAACCTTTAAACCAAAGAACCAATACTTCAAAACACCTTAGATGTTCTTAGAAATGAACTTGGAATGAGTGAATCTTGAAAGAAATCAAAACTATGGAAAGTATATGTATGTATGTGTGTGCCGTGAGCAAGAGGAGAGAAAAAGAGAGAGTTGTGTGATTTTTGAGGCTATGAAATGAGAATGAAACCCTAAGTTATGAGAATGCAAGGTATTTATAGGAAAATGCTAGGTTAAGGGCTCATGACTAGTCAAAGATATGTAACCAAATGGCTAAGTGACCAACACACACCAAAGGTGTATGTGGTTAGGTTCGGACACAAACACAAGCCACAAGAGGGGGGGGGGGTTCAAGCTTAAATCACTAGTTGCTAAATTAAATCAAATGCTTAGTGGAGTTGTGGTCCTTCATGGGTGAATGAAGACAAAGAGGTGTAAGAATCACATGTTCATGCATGGAAGATGAATACAAAGGTGTCACTATCTTGCATGTGATGGTGTTTTATTTTTGAAATTCAAAATAAGGATAAAAGATGCTCTTTGATTTAATTAAGTGTGTGTATGCGTGTGTTTTGAGTAGAGGTGGAGGGATAAACAAAATTTTTGGCTTATGAACATGATATGGACGATAACTAAAGTTTACACGAAAATATTTTGGGTTTCCGGGGTTCCGTTAGGTCAAAAACGCGAAAAACGCAATTTAAATGTTACAACGTAAAAATAACTACCGGGAGTGATAGTAAACTATGAAACACTTAGAAAAGATAAAATAATTCATATAATATCTGTACTATTTCAAATCCGAAGTCGGAACGCGTCCGATGACGTTTTTCAGATTTACGCGGGTTAACTTCCCGGTAAACTATCGGATTCAAAGGTAACGTATAAAAGTAAAAAATAATTGTCAGAAAAGTTTAAAATATTGACCTTAAATTTTTGGGGTGTGACATTCTTCCCCCGTTTGCCGAAACGTATCACTCCTTTCCACAGTGACACTTTCAACATGACCTTATCTCCAACCTCAAACTCCAATGGCTTACATCTCCTATCGGCGTAGCTCTTCTGTCTATCTCGTGCAGCTTGAATACGCTTCTTAATCTGAATGATCTTCTCAGTTGTTTCATGAACAATTTTCGGACCAGTGAGCTAAGCGTCTCCAACCCCAGCCCAACAAATAGGCGATCTACATTTTTTGCCGTAGAGAGCTTCAAACAGTGCAGCTTTGATATTAGTGTGATAACTGTTGTTGTAGGAAAACTCCACCAAAGGTAGGTGTCTATCCCAACCTTTCCTAAAATCAATCACACAAGCACGTAGCATGTCCTCTAAGGTTTGGATGGTTCTCTCACTCTGACCATCAGTCTGTAGATGGTAAGCCGTACTCATATCCAATTGAGTACCTAGGGCTTCGTTCAATGATTTCTTGAAATGAGAGGTAAACTTACTGTCTCAATCTGAAATTATTGAAACCGACACTCCATGCCTCGAGACTACTTCCTTCAAGTATTGTCTCGTCAACTTCTCCATTGAGTCGGTTTCTTTCATTGGTAAGAAATGAGCGGACTTGGTGAGTCGGTCTATAATTACCCAAATTGTATCTTGACCAGACGTCGTCTTTGGTAACTTAGTAACGAAATCCATAGTAATGTTTTCCCACTTCCATACTGGGATCACAGGTTGAACCAACAAACCAGATGGTTTTTGGTAGTTGGCCTTGACTTTGGTACATGTCAAACATTTACTGACGTAGGTGGCAATCTCAGCCTTTATATTCGGCCACCAATACAGCTTCTTTAAATCTTGGTACATCTTGTCTGATCCAGGATGTACCGAATACTTTGACTTATGCGATTCATTCATAATC
>BQNB010108173.1:11831-23009 GCA_026074375.1 Tanacetum coccineum | reverse complement strand
AGCTAAGCTTTCGAAAATAAATTAGTCTCGCAGCAACGCGCGAGCAGCCTGCCGACTCGTTTATATTGATATTGCATTAGGGGTGTTGATCGGTTCGGTTATCGGGTTATTCGGTTAGTTCGGTTAATTTTTTTTTGGGTCAACTCGAAAACCGAACCGAACCGAACTAGAATTCAACCGAATCGAACCGAAAACCGAATTCGAATTCGGTTTGGTTCTCGGGTTAACCCGAATAATCCGAATTTCATTATTTTTAAAAAAATTTAATAATTACATAGATTTTTTAGTAAACAAAACATTATTATTAACATAAAAAGTGTTTTTTTTATATTTTTGATAACATTTTAGTGGTATTTGTATATATAAATATATTTAAAAATATATATATTTATATGAATTCGGCTTTTGGTTCGGTTTTCGGTTCGGAGTGCCAAACCCATATCCAACCCGAGAACCGAATTAGTAGTTCGGTTCGGTTTTGGCGAATTCGGTTCGGTTATTAGTTCGGTTCGATTATTTTCGGTTCGGTTTGGTTTCGGTTTTCGGTTTATTCGATTTTTTTGGTTTTTCTGCTGACCCCTATATTGCATGCAAGAGGTTCGACTCCAAATACTACTACATATAAACCAAAAACATATCTCTCTCTTCATTAAATGTATACAAAATTTTAACTAATACAAATTTTAAAGCTTATGGTACAACTCTAATACACAAAACTTAATTTTAACGTATACAACTTATAAAGCTTATGGTATATCTCTCTCCTATTAATTACGGATTGAGATCCTCTCAAATTGAAGGTAACTCGATAGGTCATGTTTACCAATCACAATTAAAATAAATATAAGTGGCCCTCTGAATGTCACTGAAATAAAAACTTTTATATATTTATCTTAATTGTGATTGGTCAACATGACCTATCAAGTTACCTTCAACTTGAGAGGATTTTGATCCATTATTTACTAAAAACTAGCCGGGTACCCGCACAATGCGGCGGCGGGTACCTGATAACTAAATATAGTGGCGAGCAAACGTTGTTCATTTATATGTTTTTTCTAACATAACTTTACAAAATAATAATAAATTTTAATTAAAATAACTATTAACCATACCGATGCAACTATTTCACATCCAATAACATAAGGTTCAAATTAAAGAGAGTAACATAAGTAGTTAAAGACATAAATTAAAGATAAACGTCAATACAAATGAAATGTAATAGACATTGAAAAAGATAAGTCGTTAACAATATAATAATCGACTAAAATAATTAAGACCCTAATTGTTTACAAATAAATATATAGTTACCTTAACGATTGATGAAGATTTGACTTATCGAATAATGTAAGCCATAATGTTATAACCTATTGAAGTTATAAATTTTTAGATTAAAATTTTAAAATGGATTATCAATATCAATCATGTATATATAGAATTCACAAATTATTTTATTTAAAGCATTAAAGATACATACTATTAAATAAGCGGTTTCAACATTAAATGTTTGTAACCATCTTGACCTTCAACATTAACTTAAAGATCATGATTATGGTCATGTAACCACTATGAATTAATGGAGGAGGTTATGAGATTAATTGTCTGATTAATGCTCATAACTCCTTTTGACCAGGAGTTACAAACTCTTTTATGCCTTGGGCCGTCGCAAAAATGCCTTTGAGCCTGGAGTTATCAACTCTTTTTATGCCTTGGGCCGTTTCGCACCACCTCGCCACCCCTAAGGCTGCGATGGAGTGGTGAGTGGTTAAATTCCCAACTCTTAACACGTCAGCGCCACTATCATGCTTTCTCTCTCCAAATATAACTCGACATTTCACGATAATTAGATCCCACCTTACACTAGAAATCACATTTCATTAAAGAATACATCTCTTTATTATAAAATATACCCCACTATATACCCACATACACTTACAACTAATTAAAATACAATATTTATAAAGAGAGGGGCCCTACTATTTTACAACTCACACTAAGTGAGTTTCTCACATAGTTGATGCAAAAAAAGGGCCAAACTCACCGAGCTAGTGAGAACTCACCTAGGTGAGTTTTGGACCGGGATGACACTTGCACGTGACTTCCAAACTCACCTAGGTGAGTTTGGCACCACTCCATCCAGCCTAAGGCCTACCTCCCGTGAGTGGCAACATTAGCATTGAAAGCGGCCAAAAGCAAATATGAAGGTATGATTTTGAAAGCCAATAAGCAAATTGGGCTTAGTCTCTTTACACATGGCATCCATGCTTCACCATTAAAAAGAGACAAGTTGCTCAAAATATTCATATAGATCTAACAGAAAGTACATTAGACATGGGAATATTCATACGGATATGCCAAAATCGCTCAAAATCACCAATAAACACACCGAAATCATTAGCTTGGCAGACGGCGGAGACAATGACATCAGTAGCTGCTGACGGCACATGATGTTGGCAAAGGTGGCGGCAGAACTAAACGGTAGTGGTGGCAAAATCTGATATGTGAGACGACGGAATTTTGTGGTTTGAAGAAAGAGAGAGAAAGGTGTTTGTATTTTTAAAAGAGATAAAATAGAGAGATGAAAATGGTGTAATGAATTTTGTTAGTGTGTTAGGTTTTTATACTCAATGAATATTTGAGTTTGTGGTTTACATTTAATTATGTTTAATGGACCGTTACAAATGGACCACATGAATGCATTTAAATGGACTGTTACAAAATAAGCCTATTACGAAATGAAGTGCATGAAGACACTTTTAATTTTCAGTTAGGAAGCTTTAAATGACCCGTTTTTTTAATTTTTTAATGGCTTTTTATGGGTTGGCTGTATGCATGAAATTTCCAATAGACACATGTTAATCTTTTTTTTACTTAAAAATTTTAAGATTCTTATAAAATAGGGAATGATGCTCTAAATTCTTTATAAAGTAGTAAGAGATTTCTTTAAGTAATGTGTTATACAACTTTATATGCATATTGTCTCAAAGTTAATATAGCACGATCAGGTTTTAAAAAACTTGAATTTTATCAATTATGATCTTCCCATTATTACTAATATTAGAAAGTGTTGTTTAGCAATTTAAGTGATATTTAAAAAATCGTCGTGCGTTTCGTCAATGTTATCATTATCGAAGTTAAAAAGCTAAAAATGCAAAAAAACTTGATTTTTTGTTCTCTTCCAAAATGTTATTTTACAAATTTTTTCATTTGAGTCACTTCTTTGAAAGTATATATTCACAAAATTCTACTTTCATTCTGTTTTTGGCTAGGTTACCATTATTAGACGTGTTGTACCCGTTTGTTATAGCGATTTGCAAATTTTAAAGCGCGGGTGAGGGGTGGGGGTGGGTGGGGTGGGGGGTGAGTACATAGATATAATTGAAATTTTGTGATTATAGTGTTTTGTTTTTGTAACGTTATTGAGAATTATAGATCGGGGGATTGGATGAATTTGGTTTAAAAATAAGAAATAAAAAAAAGAAGATTATAAGTTGTTTGTATGATAAATTTGTAAAGAGAAGACAAATTAGAGCTACCATGCATAATTCGTAGGATGAATTTGTGAACCAATAAATAAGATATCATATGAGCTCAGAATTTAGTCCACTTTATTGCTCGCTACCGTTTTCATTACAAGTATCTTTCACCGCTAATTATTGCAACATCGTAATACTACTTACTACCGTTTTCGTGTCGTCATTTTAGTATGAAATGATGTCCGATAAAGTTATTCCTTAAAATTTTCGTCATGCGTAAAGTCGTTATCACGAAAACATGTAATCAAAAAATATTGCTTGCCAAAACTTTTTGATTACAGGGTAGGGGTGAGCATGGTGCGGATCGGTGCGGATTCTGGCAAAAACCACACCGCATCCGCAATTGCGGTTTTTAAAAAGTGAGGATCCGCAACCGCGCGGTTTTTGCGGTTTCGTTTTTTTTACGGTTTTTGCGGGTTTTAACCGCACCGCACCACCACTTATAATTTATATAATTAATGTGGATTTTTGCGGTTATTGGTTTACAATGTTGGTTTTTTCGGTTATAACAATGCATATATTTAATGTAAACCCACATATCACTTACAATATTATTGATAATATGCACTAGAAGCTTTATAACACATATAAAATAATCAATGTGTCGTTTTTCAATTTTAATAATCAATGTGCGGTGCGGTGCGGGTTTTGTGTTGCGGTTTTACGGGTAAAACCGCAACCGCACCGCATTTGCGGTTTTTCATTTTTCTTAAAATCGATCCATCGGTTTTTGCCGTGGTGCGGTTTTTTTGCGGTTTTACGGTTTGCGGTGCGATTTCTGCTCACTCCTATTACAGGGTACCCGCCGTCACATCGCACGGCTACCTTGCTAGTAAATAAAACGTATAAAAAGCACACTGATAAATGTAGGTATCAAGAAAAAGAAATCTATAGGCTTGACATCCAAGTTATATCCCTTTTAACTTCATGATAAGAACATTTTGTGGGTAAAAGTATTATCAGGTCAACTTTTTTTTAAGGTACTTACATTAGCGATTTACAGTGGCTCATAGTTTTTTTGCCACTTCAGTTTTTTCTCTCCGACGAATTACGTGTGATCTTTTAAGCACAGTAAAACGATAACACTAAAAAAACATACATCACAAAAATACATTTTAATTAATTCAATACACACAAACAAGCACAAGACTTGGTAATGAACTCGACCCTTTTCTCCAAAAAAGTGAGCGAGTGAGCGACGACCGACATGGACCTATTGCACGCAGTGGTGGCGACTCGGTCGGCGGAGAGGCGACCGATCTGGTCGACCGACCACGAGATGCCTTATAATATCATAACATACAACTCAGCATAAAACTAATTATTTCCATTTCTGGTGTTATACGTCACACGTCTCACACATAACATAATAAAACACAAAAAAAAAATGCATGACATATGTTGGTCCTGACGACAACCCTTATGGCGTGAGGAGGGTGTCGGGTTAGTGCCATCGACTGGCGTTATCCGGTGGTGCCATATACAACAACCAACCATATCAAGCCCTCTAAAGATTTCTAAGTTGAATATAATACTACTTGGCATAACAAACTATGAACAAAATTGTATTTGATTAGTTTCAAAATTTGGAAGGAGGTTACCAAAACATTCAAAAGGATCATACCTAAGATGATAAAGTGAGTTGAAATGAGATTCAACAACATATCCAACGAGGCCTACACCTTATATCATTAAATATCCTACTTCTTTGATTGGTTATCTTTTAGAAGGGAAATTTGTATTTGACTTCATATAGCTATTTTTTTTTTACTTTAGAAAAATGTTATAAAAATCAACAATTTTCGTCGTAAAAATAAAAATTTTCTACACAGAGAATCTAATCAACTTCTTTTACTTTCGTTATTCAGAAAGTAATAGTGTAATACGCAGTAGTTTGTTTTAGAGACTAAAAAATTTTGAGTGTGTTTTACCAAAAAGATTTTAATCTTTAGACTTGATAATTTCTTTTCGCTAGTTTTTGCGTGTATTTCGTCTGCTAGTTTCTTTCTAGCCCTTTTTTTATAAAATTCCATTTGCCGTTCAAAAAAAAAAAAGTAACCACATTTTGGTGATAAGTATATACACCTAGTTATGTAAGAATAGGTGCTATATAGCCCAACTGGTAAAGAGCAAACAGAATAAGCTCGAAGATCAATGGTTCGAGCTAGGGATGGCAATGGGTCGGGTTCGGGGCGGGTTTTAGTGTACCCGTACCCGCCCCATTACCCGTTGGGTACCCAATTAATATTATCCATCGGTTTTTCGGGTTTTCCCGCGGGTATCGGGTATCCCTATTGAATATTCTAAGGAAAAAATGACGTATATCAAGATTAAGTCAAACAAAAACCATTCATAAAATAAAGCAAAACACCCTAATATATTTAAAATTTTTAAAAGTTAAAGAAAAAAATACCTCAATAAATGATTTAACGTTTTCACATAATTCATCTACAAAATGTTGTCCAGAATGGAGGCTCAGTTTTGGGAGTTATGGAAGATATTATTCGAGTTGGTCAAGCAATGGGATATACAATGGAGGGTAGTGTGAAGGATTTTAGAAAATTTCATGGGCAGAAGGATGAGGACAATGTTTTTAGATGAATGCTTATCTATTAATATTCAAGGGTCTTGGTGCACAAGACGAGAAAGGACGTGGATAAAGGCGTTTAACTAATTCATATAAAATTAATTATTAGCGATTCAAAGAGACCCAAGGATGTCTTACAGTTTTCATATAGGACGTGAAATATTTGTGGGGAAATTCCATCTACGATTTCGTTTGTAGTGTTCTTTAGGAAGTTACGAGAAGGTATTTTATGTATGTGGGACGCTGTTCGATATTTATGCAGAGGGATTAATGTTTACGATATCGGACAACTTCATTGGCTTTCTATGGAAGTGGTTACCCACAATTCTAAGATCCTTGTTGTTGTTTATTTATGCTCGCAAAAGCTTCGTGTTACTAAGAGGAATCAATGGAGGACTACTATTTCGGACTATTGTAGGGCGCTAGAATGGAGAGTCAATCGTTATGGGCGACTTTAATGAAGTTCGGTCTAGTGATGAACGTCGTGGGTCCTGTTTCAATCCCTACAGTGCTAGATACTTTGATCGCTTTATTTTATAATTTTGGTCTTGTTTGAGTTACTTTGGAAGGTGTATGCATTTCATGGTCTCACCATTCGGCATCAAAATTGAGTAAACTAGACCGCTTTCTAGTTTCTGATGGTATTTTCTCGCTCTTCCCTTCTATTACGGCTTTATGCCTTGATCGTCATTTATCGGACCATCGTCCAATTCTGCTTCGGGACGTTCACTTGGATTTTGGCCCAACTCCATTTCGTTTTTTCAATCTGGTTTGATTTAGTTGGGTTTGATGACATGATCAAACTGTCATGGCAATCGTTCTCTCATTCGGATGTTAATGGGATGATCCGCTTCAAGAAAAAATTACAAGACCTTAAGGTCATCATTCGTCATTGGGTTAAAGCAAAAAGGTTGGAGTTGTCGGGTTCGAAAATTGATATTACTACTGAATTGGGGAGGATCGATAAGGTTATGGACAGTGGGATGGTCGATGATGCTATTGTTCTTCGTCGGCTGAATTGAAAAGTAATTTCCTCAAAAAATAAAAAAAAATCATGAGATGGAAGCGAAAGATAGGATTCAGAAATCTAAAGTTAAATGGGCGGTCGAGGGGGATGAGAATTCAAAGTTTTTTCATGGCATTATAAATAAGAGGAGATCTCAATTAGCTATCCGAGGAGTTTTTGTAGATGGTATTTGGCGATCCGATCCTGATATGATTAAAAACGCCTTCTTTGATCATTTTGAAGCCCGTTTTAAAGAATACCTGTGCTATAGAATTTAAATCTTTATTTCAGTTTCACAAGAAGTTGTTGAAAAGTCAAGCGGATGATCTAGAAATAGGTGTGTCGCGTGACGAAATTCGGAGGGTGTTTGGTCCTGTGGTGACAATAAATCTCCTGGCCCCGATGGTTACACCTTTGAATTCTTTAAGAAATACTGGGACTTAGTCGGGTCTGTTTTGTTGTGATCGCATTTGAGTAATTTTTTTAGTGAATGCGTTCTTTTTCCAAAGGATGTACTCTGTCTTTTTTGCCGCTAACACTTTCTGAATGGTGTATTAGATGATAATTCGTTAAAGTTTTCTGTACCTATAAGTTTGAATTGGATGTGTTTATAAAGTTGTTACTCATGGTTTCTTGCATCAGATATTGGTGGCAATTTCTCGGTCATTCGGGGGGTCTTGTTTCCGACATCAATCTGTTTTGTTTCGGGTGACAAAATCTTAGATGGCCCTTTATTCTGATGAGAATTTTGCATTGGAGTAAAAGGAGGAAAAATCAAGCTATGGTTTTCATGTAGTTTTGCTAAGGCTTATGACTCGGTTGTTGAAGATAGATTTACTAGGTTTCTAGAGGGCCTATTGGGTTTGCGACCATACACTTGGTGTAATTAGATTCGAGGTATTCTTAGCTCCACTAAAGCGTCAATCTTGGTAAACAGAAGTCCTTCCAAAGAGTTCTCTTGTTATCGTGGGCTTAAACAAGGAGACCCTCTAGCTCCTTATCTTTTTTATCTTAGTCATGGAATCGTTACATTTGTCCTTTAGCCGGGCGGTTGACGAGGGTTTATTTAAAGCATTCAATTGCCAGGATCGATTTCCATTTCTCACCTCTTCTACGCGGATGACACTATGTTTATAGGGGAGTGGTCTGATGGAAACTTAAAAGGTATCACAAACATTTTGAAGAGTTTTTTTCTAGCATCTGGGTTACAAATCAATATTCTCAAATGTCAACTGTTGGGAGTGGGTGTTCCGCATTATGTGGTTGAACAGGCGGCGTCTTCTATTGGATGCTCCATATTGAATAATCAATTTCGTTATTTAGGCGTGATGGTGGGAGAGTGCTCTTCTCGTCTCAAGGCTTGGGACGACATTATCCTTAAACTTAGATCTCGTCTTTCTAAGTGGAAGGTGAAAACTCTCTCGATAGGTGGGGACGTCTACGCTTTTGAAGTCAGTTCTTAGGTTGCGTCGCCGATTTACTCTATGTCTATTTTTAAAGTCCCTCGTGGCGTCTTGAAGGCTATGGAGACTATCCGTAGCCGTTTTTTCAATGGAGCGGATCAATCGGAAAAAAAATCACTTGGGTTGCTTGGGACAAGGTTTTAGCTTCCAAGGAAAATGGTGGTTAGGAGTCTCGAGTTTTTTTGCGCTTAATCTGTGCCCTCTCTCAAATTGGGTTGGCGGTTTGAGTCTCAGACGGTTCCTTTGGTGTCAGGTTATGCGTGCCTTTTTTATATATGGTTCTTCGGTAGGATCTCACCCGTCTCACTTTTAATCTAACTTGTGCCTCATTATGCTGGGAATTACATAGTGAAGAGAAAGGGTTTGACTTTTGGTCTCATTGTAAAAAAAAAGTATTAGGCGATCTGGATATAAAAAAAAATTTGATTCGAGTTTCTGGTCCGATTGTTGGATTGGAGACATGCCTCTCCGCGCTAAATTTCCTCGCCTGTTTGCTTTGGAGCTGGACAAAGAAGCTTCAGTTGCTATTAAATTAAATTCTCCTGTGGATATTCTTTCGTAGAAATGTTCGGGTGTGGTCATCGTACAAACAGCAGATTGTTGGTCTTGAACTCTATTGCTGGAAATACGGTGTCTATTATCGAACTCTTGCGATCGGTGGTTCTGTGATTTGACTAGTGATAGCGATTTCCGGGTTAAGGAGGTTCGTAATTTCATTGACGACTTATTTATTCCTTCTCAAGACGCTCCAACTAGATGGGTGAAATTTATTCCTATCAAGGTTAATGTTTATCGCTGGCGAGCCTGACAGGATTGTTAGTCCGAATAGGGTCAATTTGGTTAGTAGAGGTATCGTATTGAGTAGTCTAGTTATCCGTTAGTTTTTCTTGCGAGGGAAGATATTAATCACATTCATTTTTCGCTGCGACTTGGCGAGCTTGTTTTACGTCGCATTTGTCGGTGAGTGGACTTAGATCGAATTGGTTTGGTCCTGTTCCAGGAGTTGGCAATCTTGGACTACTATCGATTAGGCTCTTCTCTCCAAGGTTAGTCTTTGTTGGAGGGTTGTTGCTATTCGTTGCCTTGGTGGGTCCATTTGGGGTTTAGGAACCGTTCTTTTATTGAGGAAATTGTCCTAGGACGTTCGGAGGTCTTTGACGATATAGTTTTTTGTGCTTTCAACTGGTGTAATAGTCGTTGTCGTAGGGTGATCTCTTGGGTGGATTGGTTAAAAAATCCACATTTAATTTCTTTGTAATGTTTTCTCTAGCATCTTGCTAGTTTAATAAAATTCGTCGTTAAAAAAAAACAAACATAATTCATGTACAACATCCAAATGTGTTAGATAATAAAGATACTTATATAAAAAAATACAATGAAAGAAATTATTTATAATATATGTACTATAATTAATTATAATAGCAATAAAGCGGTTACGAATTCGGGTAAACGGGTATGGGTACGGGTAATCGGGGCGGGTATTACTAAAACCCGTCACCGAACCCGTACCCGACTAATTTTTTTTATCAATACCCGAACCTGCATCCAAGCCCGCCAACCCGGCCCCGAACCCGACCCAACCGGTTCGGGTTTCGATTTTCCCCGTCGGTTTCGGATTCTTTTGCCATCCCTAGTTCGAGCACCTCTCCGTGCAGGTTTTTATGCTAATAAAGACAATGAGAGATATGAAAATAAGATGATGTCATTAAATAAGAGAAAAGTTCATTTGCATATCGGTTTCTCCTCACATACCAAGAGATAAATCTTCACCATTCATTTGAGTTTGATCTAATGATGGAGATTAATCTAAGATTTAATTTTATTTAATGGATAAGATTAAACCTTAGAGTGCTAGGAGCGGTGGAGCCGTTCGGCTCGTGCCGTTCGCAAAAAGTGATGCTACGTCAGCAAAATGGAGAACGGCACCCGAAACTGAATGACACCACATTTGCTGGGGCATTGGTTGGCACCACAATTTCTGGTGCCGTTCTATTTTTTTTATTGTTTTTTTTATTTTTTTTATTTCACATGTTATTTAAAATAAACATATTATAACTAAAATTAAATTCATTAAAAAAAACATTACATTAAAAAAAAGACATAAATTAAAAGACATAATAAAAAAACATAAATTTGGTTGGGTCGTTTAGCATACCCGAGATCCAATTTGGGTTGGGATTTATTTTTTGGAGAAAAAAAATAAGAGAAGTAGAAAAGTGTGTGTTATAAAATATATTGGAAGTGTGTGTGAAATATGAAATAATAAGGTGGTATTTATAGGATTTTTAAGGGGTAAAAATGAGATTTTTGGGGGTTTAAATTTCAAAAATCCGCTCCCTCTAACGGATATATTTAGAAAAAATAATTTAAGAATGGCGTGGGCTGGTATGAACGGCGCCAGACTCAACGGCGCCAAGGCCGGAGTCGAGCTCCGTTCTAAAACCCGGCGCCGTTCTTTGGCTTGGGGCTTTGGCTCAACCGCTCTCCTTGCTCTTAAAAAACATCCACCACCCTTCTTACTTTTGTGTTTTTTAATTAAAACACACTTTCACCCTTATTTTTAAAAATTACATATCGCAAAAACCGCAA
>BQNB010108172.1:0-23009 GCA_026074375.1 Tanacetum coccineum | reverse complement strand
GGACTTGCCTTATATAGAAACTAGTAATGTTCAAAACAACCTTAAGTATTGTTGGAGTGGTTTGAAGTACAACATGTAAGAGCTCTCCTTCTCCCTAGGAGGAGGGAGACGTCTAATGTGAGTGGGGAGGGAGTACATTGACAAGCCAATTACTAGAAACTTGCACCCATGTGTACTTGGTTGAATTTAGGATGTATACTTGTGATTTAAATGATTCTTTAAGTGCTTATCCATGTATATCCGGCCTATGGTTTATTTTGATAAGTAAATGAGTTAATTTTTGGGTATTAGGTATAAAAGTAGGTATTTGTTTGAGTATTCCGGGTATGCCTAAATGTATTTTATTGCGAAACGTAAACGTTTTACGTAACCAATAAAAATAAAATATGAAAAGTTATAAATTATTCTCTTAATAATTATATAACACTTGTTTGACATAAACTTTAACTTGTTTGGTGTCCGTTTACGTTGAATGATGATTTTTAGTTTACGCGATTTAACTATACGATACTAATTAAAAGTAAACGCGCAAAAACCTAAAAATAAATAATGGAATAAATGAAGTCAAGAAATGACCTAAAATTGAGAAATGTTACAAAGATCACAAAATATTTTTTTATTCAGATAAATAGTAGTCGGTTTCATAGGAGCGTCGCCGGTTCCATTGGATTTACAAGCCGGTTCGATTGCTACAGTGTCGTCGGTTCTGTTCAGTTTTTCCTATAAATAAAGGACCCTTTTCAATCCGTTTTTCACCACTTTTAACACACTTTTCCACCATTTTTAACACACTTAGATCTGTAGATAATGCTTACATAAATCACCATGATCATAATGCATCTAACTCTCATCTTGTTGTAAGCATACACCCGAAATGATCCTCCATGCATACACCCGAAATGATGATCCACCAAAGCAAGAGTTCTTGCCATTTCTATCCACCACAAAGCACATACATATGAAGATCTATAAGATTGGAGATCCATTCATCATCATCCTTTTTAAGGCTTCTTAACAATGGAAGTTCATTTAGATTAAGCATTCAAATCCATTAGACACATTTGTCTTGGATCATCATTATATACACATTTGCATCATCTCTTTGTATCATTTAATTTAAACAAGATGGTTTATGTGTTTGTGCCATAAAATGAAAGGTTTGTTATGTTAGGCCATAAAACATAACGGGTTTTGGGTTGGTTTTATTCTTTGTGTAAGAACCCGGTATTTAGCTTTGTACCGGATAAAGTGTAAGCGACAATTTTTTAGTTCTCCCGGTGATTAGGACTCGATATTTAGCTTAGTACCGGATAAAGTGTGAGCAACGTTGTGTAAGGTTTTCTCCGCCAAAAAAGGAGCATGTTGATCTAGTGAAGTAACTCTCGAGTTGGGTACTCGGGGAGTAGAGTAAGGCGAATAGGAGCTCCGTGATCGAACCATTATAAATCATCATGTTCGGTTTGCTTTCTCTTTACATATTGTTATTTCCTTACATTTTAATTATGCTTATGTTGTGGTTTGATGCTTATGCTACTTGCTTGTTGATTGGTCTCCATTATACATATAGTCGTAGACTAGAATCGATACTATTCATATTACGTCATGTTTGTTCGGTCATTTGATACAAAAGTTTTTATATCTTAATCGAAAACGTATTCACCCCCCTCTACGTTTTCCACAATTGGTATCAGAGCCACGTGGCTCTAGTTTTCAAAACAAATGGTTTTCAAAACCGAGTACGATCTATGTATCAAATTATCCAAAAAGCAAGACTTAATATGAAAAGTATATCGTTCTTAGAAGTCTTGATTATTGTATATATTTGTTATACAAGCTTGAATAATGACTAAAATTTACTATATAAGTCTACCTTAAAGCGTCCCAAGTGTTAAACCTTTTTGTCGGGTCAAAATATGCGTTTTTAGAAAAATCAATCACACATGCGGTTCTATTCGCTAACAAAGCCGGTTCCATTTGGCAAAGGAACCGGCGGACCCGGTTCTACAGTAGGTTTTGTCAAAATTTGATCAAATTCAAAAGGTCGTAAAATCTTAACCGTATGTCCGTACGAGTCGTGCCACCCATCGTTTCGAAGAGAAATGAGTCTAGTTTTTAATAGAATTGGTTAGAGGTACTGATTATAAGTTTAAATAAATCGAATTTTCAAAATACTACAAAGTGTCTAATATTTCAAGTTTCGTATCAACATGAAAACTCAAATTTTTTAGTCGGGCAATTTTGGTTGGTATCCTTTGAACTTTTATGCATCATTTCTTGAAATAAAAATAGTTTGACCATTAATCAAGCTTGTTTTACATCTTTATATTCAACGCAAGGTGAAAATAATTTTTTTTCGTATGATAAATGACTAGTTGCCTTAATTTGCATTGTTTATTTGTTTTGATTGTATGCTCATCTCAAATTGAAATTAAACTTGTTTATTTGTGGATCATATGTGTCAATCTTGTCATTCCTTCGCTTGTTTGATTGATTTAAGAAGTATACATGTCAATATGGTTTCGAAAGGAGTGTATGGGATAACTTCTAGTTTTGTTGAAAATGTTCTTTCGTAAATGCTTAGGTAAGTCATATATGTATAAATGATGTTTAAATTTGTAATATGGTATATGATCACTTGTTTCACCTCAATTGATATTATATACTCTTTGCATCTCATATGTGAGCTTGTTGTTTTCATGTATCATTAGTGTTTGGGATAACATGTTACTTATGTGTTAGCTTTCTGATTTCATGAATATGCATACTAAATCTTATGCTAGGTTGTGTGTACTTCATGTAGGCATATTTATCATTTCATGCTTATGCTATATCAACTCTTAAAGATTAAGATCTAAGTAAGATAGTTAAGTGTTTTGTAGAATATTGGTATAAGACATATGAAAATTAAAGTGGGATTAACAACTTGAATGTTTCATCCAAAATACTCAAGTAAGGATGAAATATAATGATGTCTTGTTGTAGCTTTAAAAATATTTTTCAAAGCGGGTCAAAGTGATAAATTATTATTTTAGTTAAAACGGGTCAAAACTTGTGTTTGGCAAAACCTATAAAGAACGGTTCCACGGTTCATCTAGACCAAGTGTGCATTTGATATTGAAGTATATATTTTATGAACAAATTCTAGAAGTTTTGATGTTATGAAGTCGAGTTCCGGTCATCTTAGCCATATATAAAATCGGGACAACAAGTTTTGTAGAAAATGGGTTATTTTAGGAATTACATGTAAAATCAACCATAAGGAGTTAGAACTTGTGCCACCCGCCATTTTAAAGGCAATTGAGTCTAGATAGTCTCAAATGTTGATTTGTGGTTTCTAAAATAATAATAAATGGTCGATTTTTGGTCATGGCGTTTCTGCCAAAAAATTTAAATATTTTTAGTTCTCTTAAAAAAAGGGGCATTTCAAAAATACTTTGATAAATCTATCTAAACATTGTGACTTTGTCATTTCATCTTGTCAATCCTCCATAACCACTAGTTCACCAACTTGTTCTTCATCTCCCAAACACCACTAATACTACATTTTCCATACTAGTTGTGAATATGATCTTTCCTTCGTTAGTCGACCATAACTTCTTGCATTGCATTTACATGTGTTGATCATATGTTCTTGTTTGATTATTGTTTTTTTCGTTATCTTGGTGTTTGATAATTATTTGATTAATTGAAAAATGCGTAATCTTTAGAAAAGATTTTGTTTCATTTTTTTTTGCTTTCATGCTTGTGTTCGTGATACTAAATGTTAAGGTTTAAACATGTCTTGCATAATACATACATAATTTTGTATCTTATGATGTCACGTATGATCTCATAATTTGTCTTTTTGATACTTGATGATTTGGATGTGGATATGTTTATGATTAATAGTTCTTGTTCCTTGTTGACATTCCTTAAATATATCTGTATGATGGTCTAATTTATACATGCTTAAATATGGTTTGTATGATCATTGCAACTTGTTCCTTATATGACATTGCTACATGATTTATTTGCTCTTTTGATCTTATGTTATGTCAAAGTATTTTTGGTATACTTGTAGAAGCCTGGGATCTTCCTTTTGAAGCCGCATTATTTTAATTAAGAACCAAAATCGACAAACAAGCGAATGAACAATATAACAAGATTGATACTTGTGTTTCAAAAATAAACAAACTCAAATGCAATAAGATATCTCGTATCTATTTTTTCCTTTGGCACATACCTTTCGTGTCATTAATCTTGTGTTTGGTTGAACTATTTGAAACATGTTCTTGTATGAATGTTCGTATTTCTCATATCGTTTATGTTTGAATTCTTGAATGCTTGTTTGTAATCTAAATCGTTTATGCTTTCGGTTGGTTTTTATGCAATTCATGCTTCTTGTCTTTCATTCCCCTCTAGAATTAGGAGCGTTTGGTATAATAGAAAATTATAGGATCTAAGCGTTAAATCTTTTCCATGAGCCTTTTGCATTATCAAGAAACTCCATTTAATCACTATCGCAAGCGAAAAATAGGTTTAGAAATCATTTGGAACATTTTTAGAATTTTTAAGATTTGAGGAACCTTGTCTGCAGGGGCCGGTTCCATCTGCAGCAAAGCCGGTTCCATTGAGCCAATGGAACCGCCGCTGCCGGTTCTACAGAAGGCACTTTTGCCGTTTGGGGTAGTTAACTTTTGTGTCCAACACTTTAATTAGGTTATTTATACTTGTATTAAGGTCGCCCAATAGTTAGTTTTGACTTATCTAGCTCTTAAGTCCTTCTAAAACTCATAGAATCATCCAATATTTTTCGAACATGTATTATGCCTTTTTAAGCTAGTTGCAACATTTGTCCTCCTCTTCGCTTAGCTTAAGAGTATTCCTATCTTTGTGTCTGTTGGTGAATGTGTTTTGATTGGATATTTGTCTATCTATATGTCTACCTATTAACTCTTTCGTATAATAATACTTGAATAAGTTTCTTTCGTATTTGTTGGTATAAATGTTTGAACTATCATGTTGGAAATGATATTCTTGCATTTATCTTGTACTAACTCGTTTGGATTTCTGTAGGTCAATAAGGATCGATATCTTTATCAAGCTAATTTGTGCTCATTCGTACATTTATCATTCTTTAATTCATATTTTACATTACATATTCATGCATAATCGTCATCACCACTTTACTAATAAGCATACATTGTTAGTTGCTTGCATTGTCATCACCATCTTCCGCCACCTATTTTACTACAATCAAAATTGTCATATGTAGTACCTCTATTGCTTCATCAACCTAACAAGGTAATGTTTAGAGTTAAACCCTTTTACTAACTTGAGTCTTCCACCGAGTCTTCATTACAAAAAGAATCATCATGAATTCCTTCCTCACCACCACCATAACCAACATCCTACCAGTGACTCATCCAATTAACTATGAAGGATTAATTTCACATTCTAATATCTCGCATACTATAGGCTCATTTTCCTATGTTGTCAAAAGCCAAGTGAATTTCGTAATGAAATGCGTCTTATTCCTAAAACATACTTTCAACCTTAACAACCTCGCCACCAAAACCAACCACGACGATGCAAGTAATAGGATTATATGTTTTAGCTTACTTTTCTAGGAGTTCGTTTAGTGAATCATATTTCATTTTAGTTTTAGAAGAGTCATATCATATAAAAATCTTGTTATATATGACTTCCTCGAAAGACGAAGTACATATTACACACTAAGTTTTCTTTTTGTAGGTTCAAGCATATACACTTTGTGGTATACGGCTTACTCATCCAAGGATGAAGTTTGCATCATTCATTTTTATTTTTGTAGGTTCATTTTGACACCCTCGAGCAAGGGGAGAATTCGTCAAGAAATCATATTGAGTCGTCTATACACTCGTTGTATGTGATATATTTGTCTATAGACAAAAGCTATTATTGCACTAATCTTTTGTTTTGTAGGATCATACTTGACGCCCTCGAGCAAGAGGGAGCTTCCGTCGAGCTTTCATAGCATTCATCTTATATACACTTTGTTGTATATATTTTACTCGTCCAAGGACGGATCTAGTTTTGCACTAATTTTTATTTGTAGATTTTTTTTCGTATCTTTATGCCTCAAACAAGGGGGAGCACTCGTCAAGGGGGAGCATGCACGCATTCATCATCATTTTTACTCTTCGACAATCCTTTGCGTTTCGACCAAAAGGAAATATAGTTATATATTTTTATATGTTGCACGAAACTAACATTTTTGTAGGATAAGCTTTCAAATTTAATCCATTGACCCGCAATAAACCTAGGACAATTACCTAGGGGATGCAACAACATAAGGCGTTTGAGCAGACATTTTAACTTCACTAAGGATGATGCAAGCTCGCCTTTTCGGGGATAAATGAAGTTAAACTCCAAGGACACACCCTTTTTGTTTCGACAAAAGGGGGAGAAGAGTGTAAATGGAGAAGGTAATGTAAAAGGTATTACAGGGATACATGTAACTTTTACATTTACTATATATTACGATTACATATTTTGTCATCATCAAAAAAGGGGAGATTGTTAGTGCAAATATTACGGTATTTAATCTACACATTCTCGTTTGTTTTGATAATGACAAAATTGTAACTTGTAATACATATCATTAAATGTACAAGTTACTTGTAATCATATTTTGTCTCAACATACATCAGCATCTATCGACGTCTCGTATCCTCGTATGTTACAATACAGGTTCGTACATGTTTGTTATGTTGCATTATGATCAAAACCTTATTTCACATTTTGCATTTTATACAAACACATCACTTTTATATTTACACTAAAGTTTACGCCTAAATATATTTTACAAGTAAACTTTATTTTGACAAGCATTCAACTAAACCTTTTATCTTTACAAAGTTTATTTTCTTTTAAATAAAAAGTAATTTACATAAGGCCTTACATCATCTATATCTTGCAAAATATCTCAAAGATCACAAAAGATTTTTTTTTATTCGGATGAACAGTAGCCGGTTTCATAGGAGCGTCGCCGGTTCCATTGGATTTACAAGCCGGTTCCATTGCTACAGTGTCGCCGGTTCTGTTCAGCTTTTCCTATAAATAAAGGACGTTTTTCAATCTGTTTTTCACCACTTTTAACACACTTTTTCCACCATTTTTAACACACTTAGATCTGTAGATAATGCTTACATAAATCACCATGATCATAATGCATCTAACTCTCATCTTGTTGTAAGCATACACCCGAAATGATCCTCCATGCATACACCCGAAATGATGATCCACCAAAGCAAGAGTTCTTGCCATTTCTATCCACCACAAAGCACATACATATGAAGATCTACAAGTTTAGAGATCTATTCATCATCATCCTTTTGAAGGCTTCTTAACAATGTAAGTTCATTTAGATTAGGCATTCAAATCCATTAGACACATTTGTCTTGGATCATCATTGTATACACATTTGCATCATCTCTTTGTATCAGTTGATTTAGACTAGATGGTTTATGTGTTTATGCCGTAAAACACAAGGTTTGTTATGTTGGGCCATAAAACATATCGGGGTTTTGGGTTGGTTCTATTCTTTGTGTAAGAACCCGGTATTTAGCTTTGTTCCGGATAAAGTGTAAGCGACAATGGGTTGGTTCTCCCGGTGATTAGGACTCGATATTTAGCTTAGTATCGGATAAAGTGTGAGCGACGTTGTGTAAGGTTTTCTTCGCCGAAAAGGAAGCATGTTGATCTAGTGAAGTAACTCTCGAGTTGGGTACTCGGGGAGTGGAGTAGGGCGGAGAGGAGCTCCGTGACCGAACCACTATAAATCATCATGTTCGGTTTGCTTTCTCTTTACATATCGTTATTTCTTTACGTTTTAATTATGCTTCTATTATTGCTTGATGTTTATGCTTGTTTACTCGATATAGTCATGGACTATTATTAGTACTTTTCCTATTAAGTCGTGTTTGTTTGGTCATTTGATACAAAAGTTTTTAAATCTTAATCTAAAATGTATTCACCCCCCCCCCCTCTACGTTTTCCACAAATACCAAGTTTTTGAACAGTCTTCCATCTAAATGGAGCAAATTCGTCACGGATGTTAAGTTAGCAAGGTATTTGAACAGTCATCTGAAGTACTTTAAGTATTTTTAATTATCGAAATGCAAATTAAAAATGTCACTTCTTTCACAAAATTCGTCAAGCCCAAAACTCCTCTCTTGTTGGCGGTCCGGCGGCCCCCAGACTTATTCTAGCGGCCCACAGATATATCTGGGACCGTCGGCGGCAGGCTTTCAATACCATTCATTCTTTCTAAATCCATAACCAAACACTTCCTCTCTTCTGTTACAAGCTGACGTCTACTCTACACCCAAACCTATACCCAATATCTCTCTATATATCAAGGGGTCATCCTCATATCCCAACACTCATAAGCATCGTTTCTTATGTTGTCAAGAGTCAAGTGAATTTCATAATGAAATGCGTCTCATTATCAAACACATTCTTTACAATCGATACACTTACAATCCATCACTTCATAATAAATCCTCTCACATACAAACCTTGCTCCTCACATCTCGCATACGTCTTGTCTTAATTCTAATAGTCTCTTCTATTCTATAGACGATACTTCTCACCCCTAAACGTTTATTCTCTCTTCTAATAATTCGTTTCACTTTTAATAGTCTTTCTAATTCTGACGGTTTTCTCACTTCTAAACGTTCCTTTTCACTTCTAATAAGTCTCCTCATCTTTAACATTTCTTCTCACTTCTAAACGTATCTTCTCTCTTATAATAGTCTTGTTACTATTAGAATTCCTCCTATGTCACTTGACAACTTAATTATTTCATCCGAAATATTTAAGTAATTTACGAAATGCAAATATCACTTCTTCGCAAAACTTTTCACTTTCTAGAAAGTGAAGAACATATAGAAGAATAATCCATCTCAAGTGTTATTTCGAGTCACCACAATGTTGAGGTCGTCTCTGTGATGAGTTGGGGGGGGGGGGGGCGTGTGGGGGGGGGGGGGGGGCGGGTGGGGGGGGGGGGGGGGGGGGGGGGGGGGGACCTTAAAAGAGTAACACTCACCGCTTTTAAAGTAAAGGGGGGGAAAGCTTTGTCCACCCAACCAACCGATAACCAAAAAAAAAGGGGACGTGGGGGGGGGGGGTGATGAATGAGGGGTATGTGATAAGTATTGTCTGATAGGTTCACACAGCACTGCAATTGTTTTTTAGTACAAATGATATATCAAATAGACAAATTTATTGTAGTTTGGGGTGGGGGGGGGGGGGGGGTCTTTCTAACAAGCTCTCTCTACCACGATCCTTTCTTTAGTCTTCTCAATCCTTCCTTATTTTTCGGTCTCCTATGAAATCATTTTCATACACATCCAAGAGCATATCGTCTTTCCATCCTCTTCTCTTATATTTTCTTTATTTAATCTTTTCGAAGTATATATAGAGGGGGTGAGGGGGGGGGGGGGGGGGGGGGGGGGGGGTTTTGTATATATTATATATATATAGTGATGTTTAATAGTATTTATAGATATATAGAGCGAGCGTTAGTTTATATATATATATATATAATCTATATTATTTTGTCATATCTCGCCAATATATTAAGTAGTGTCAGAGGTGCTTTCATTTAGCAAGCGAGCACAGTGCGGGGGGAGATGTTATGGGGTTGGGGGGGGGGGGAGGGAGGGGTTATTGGGAGATGGAAGGGAGGATGATTTGTTGGGGGGGGATGGGATAAGGAATGGGTTGTATGGGAGAGTTGGAGTTTGTGACTATGTGTGAGTGAGTGAGAGAGATCTCTTAAGTTATGTTGAGTGGAAGGTCGAGTTTAGGTGGGTGAGGTATGAGGAGTGAGAGAGAGATTTGTAAGTTTATATTTTGAGAGAGTGGTGTATAGATAAAATGTAGAGGTGTGTGGGGTGGGGGGGGTGCACATTGTCTACTGTTTGTAATTAGTGTGTGGTGGGTGGTGAAACAGGGGGGGGTGTTGTGGTGGGGGGGGAATAGAGTTTTGTGAGAGTGGTTGTGTGTGTTGGGTTTTGTTAATTTATTTATGTAATAGTGGTATAACAGTCGGTATGGTATAGGGTTTGGATGATTAGGAGGTACAGGGAGTGGGGGGTATATGGTGGTGGGGAGATTGGGGTGGATTTTGGTATATCTCTATAGTTTGGGATGGGTTTGTTGGGGATATAGTTGAGTATATTATGTGTTGATGAGAGAGTGAGTGTGAGGGGGTGGGGGGGGGGGGGGTGTTCTATATTTTGTATGTTGAGATGGGGTTCGGGAGTTAGGGGTGGGGTGGGGGGTGGGTTTGTATGGTTTGGATGTGGTTGTGTTTTAGGATGGAATAAGAAGGAATATGATTATACGAAATATTTATATCCCCCCAACGAAAAGCGAGGCGTAACGAGAATGGATATTATCACAACGCAATGGTGTCACAATAGAGAAAACTACATGAACTAAACGGAACACAAGGGACACAAAGTGTCATGAAAATACCCAATCAAACATAAAAGATATCAGACATCTTGTATTGAAGAAAAAGGGGTTCACTTCAATACCAAGACATGCAATACAACTAAAACAAGACTAAGCAGCCCAAACCAATTAAATATTCAATATCCAAACAAACGAGAAAGAAACCAGGAGATTAAACTTCGCATGTAAGCTTGCGGTCTCTCTAGCCATGCTTCCTAATCTTAATATCCTCATGATGCTCACCTAAAAATTATGCTTAAATACATCAACAAAATTTTTGGTGAGAGTCATAGGTTTAAGACATGAATATCAAAGCTTATAACAATTACTGTGATTAATGTAAACATGGCAGGACATTAAATGCACTATCATACAAGCTAGCATGCAAATGTAACCAAAACAAGCGTGGAAACAAAACATGTCCCTCAATCCAATAAGTATCAACAATTAGGTAGGAACGTTACCCCTGATCCCATAAACCATCACATTACATGGGTAGGAACGTTACCCCCGATCCCAATATCACAACAAATGGGTAGAAACGTTACCCCCGATCCCAATATCACAACAAATGGGTAGGAACGTTACCCCCGATCCCAATACACATAAGCATTTAGCACGTAACATACAATAGCCAAGTAAAGTCCATGCACTTTCAAAAAGACACATAATCACAGTAATTAAAACATTTCCAAAATAATTGCATCATTTCCATTCCAAATTAGAAACATAGTAAAAATGGGACTATGAAACTCACATGATGCTCAAGCAGCTTCCAAATATCTTACACAAAGCTACACAATAGAATACAACCATGTTCAAAAGGATTTTCATAGTTCAACATCAATATAAAATATATTACTCAAACAAAGGACATCGTAATACTAAAAGGTATTGTAAAATAATGCAAGGACTCTAACACAATTCTATTGTTTGAAAGCGAAAGGAAGTACAAGGAACCATATAGTCAGAATAATAGTGAAACAAACATGCACAAGAGAAATTTATACGAAAACATTACGAACCAAAAGAAGAACGTAAAGACTAATCCGTACTCACGATCAAAAGAACAACCATTTAAAAGCATCGGTACTAACATGTCACAACATGTTACGAAAAAACAAAGGATATATAAAGAACGAAGTAATGACCTGCACTAATATGTTAGGATCAATTAGTGCTTAAAAGAAAATTTTGGTACTCATACGAGTAATCAATAGAACGAAAGAACCAATGAAACGTACCAATATCTAAAGAAGCAGATCCGAACAACCAATATTCATCAAGACGTCAAATAGAAACCTTAAATCATCCATACTGACAAGATACGAACAAGGAATGCTAAAATGAGGGTTATATATCTGAGCGAATATTCGAGCAGACGAACAAACTCAATAATCGTAATAATAAGCATAAAAGGTATCCAAGATATTCATAACCGTTAGATAGAAAAGAGACTTGTTGATTACGCAACTAAGCCCAACAAAATTGCTCATTAGTTAAGAGAAGAATTCTCTAACTATATACCATGCTTAACATTAACACACATATAACAACATTTTACACTATCACATAACAAACATACACCAATCAATGCCATTATTGTCACAAGTCCACGTGTGTGATGCCTTTATAATTATGTTGGCCACCACAATTATAATTGCATCATTTCACATGTATACTTACTTCCAAGACTACACCTCTCAATGATAACGCACATATAAGCACATATACCACATTGCACATCTTAAACCACTCCAATATAACACATAAAGGATGCTCCATCAAAGAAATACTTACTTATATAAAGATAAAATTGAAACGACATAAAGGAACGAAAGTCTCGTAACGCCTCTAAAGTATGAAATATCCAAAAGAAATAACCAATATAAACGCAACGAGGTAAAAGTCAGAATAAACTTATGTTGGGCCTCGCTTGGGTTTGACTTTGCCTTCGCAAGAGTCACCCGACTTCGGGGGTCCGGCCTACTACGAGCATTCGACAAGCGATCAACTGCCCTATCTCCTTTAGTTCCATAAGAGGTTCCTTCTCAATTGGCTCCTTTTTTTAGATCTTTATAGCACTTAAGTCCAATTAGGAAAATGGTTCCCCGATGAAACTTCTTACGGATAAGGGGAGACATAGCTAAAATATCAAGAACATAACACATACCAAATCAGATAGAGGAAAACAACATAACTAAATAAAATTAAGCAAAAGGAGATAATAAAAGATATGAAATTAGGGGGAAGCATGATAGTTATAACACCAAACACTTAAGCCCTAAAATGCATCTATATGAAGGACTCCTATGTTATAGTCTAAGCTTAACCACCTACTTCTCTATAACCAAAGGCTCTGATACCAATATGTCACACCCTGCCAAGGCAGAAATGCGAGGCGTAACGAGAATGGATATCATCACAACACAATGGTGTCACAATAGAGAAAACTACATGAACTAAACGGAACATAAGGGACACAAAGTGTCATGAAAATACCCAATCAAACATAAAAGATATCCGGCGTCTTGTATTAAAGAAAAAGGGGTTCACTTCAATACCAAGACATGCAATACAACTAAAACAAGACTAAGCAGCTCAAACCAATTAAACATTCAATATCCAATCAAATAAGAAATAAACTAAAAGATTAAACTCCGCATGCAAGCCTACGGTCTCTCTAGCCACGCTTCCTAATCTTAACATCCTCATGATGCTCACCTGAAAATGATGCTTAAATACGTTAACAAAATTATTGGTGAGAGTCATAGGTTTAAGACACGAATATCAAAGCTTATAACAATTACTGTGATTAATGTAAACATGGCAGAACATTAAATGCACTATCATACAAGCTAGCATGCAAATGTAACCATAACAAGTGTGAGAACAGAATGTGTCCCTCGATCCAACAAGTATCAACAATTGGGTAGGAACGTTACCCCCGATCCCATAAACCATCACATCACATAGGTAGGAACGCTACCCCCGATCCCAATATCACAACAAATGGGTAGGAACGTTACCCTCGATCCCAATATCACAACAAATGGGTAGAAACGTTACCCTCGATCCCAATACACATAAGCATTTAACACGTAACATATAATAGCCAAGTAAAGTCCATGCACTTTCAAAAAGACACATAATCACAGTAATTAAAACATTTCCAAAATACTTGCATCATTTCCATCCCAAATTAGAAACATAGTAAAAATGGGACTATGAAACTCACCTGATGCTCAAGCAGCTTCTAAATATCTTACACAAAGCTACACAATAGAATACAACCGTGTTACACGCGACTAATCCAAATGCTTAAGCTCATGTAACAATCATATGATGGATGTCTATAGTGTTTAATTATCCTCATGGGTCACCCTGACACCATGCCCAACTTTATCCACTTTATTTACTCATAATTCTAATGATCTATATTTTACCCGAAAACGCAAAATTTTAGAGTCACTTATTTCGCTTCCAACCCTTACCTATTGAGCCAAATAAATTCTTACATAAATCACCTATGTTCTCTTAGGTGTTTACTAACTACCTCATTTTCCCCAAAAGCATACCTCAAATAAATTCCTAATTCAAAAGTACCCAGATTCGGATCTGAACGCGCAGCAAAAAGTTTGACCTTGATGACCATACTTAGACAATGAATTAATATTTGACCTAGGATTTGGAGTTAATAAACATATAGAACTTGACTTCTGGGTTTTGGCTAACCTTAATTCGAATTTTAAGTAGGGGTTTTACCTCTCTAATTCTGACCTAAATCGGACTTGTATTTACTGTTTTGACAACTTTTCTTGCAACGACCATTTGACTAACTCCCCGAACTCAAAATCGTTCGAGGCTGGACTTTTTGAAAAGTAGACTCTCTGAACTATAATTTAGGCATAAGATTCAAAAAGAAAAATGTTTTTATCATTGAGATATCATTCGTTGAACACGACCCAAAAATCTGCCATACCCTAAATCATGATCTAACGCGAATCTAACCCTATCGTTTGCACCATTACGACCCTAATCAAACCACAAATGCTCCCACATGATCTAATTATAATAAAATACAGAAAATAATAAACCCTAATGATCTACCATATTATTTGTTACATGAATTGAAAGAATAAACAAGGATGAAGAACATACCTAACGATCTTACTTGAATTAACACGATCAATCACCTAGATTTCTTGATCAAAAATTTTGTTCTCCTTGTTCTTAGGGGAGGAGGTCGTACAACACACACAAGAGGAGAAGGGAATGGGACTAAATTTTAGGTTTAGGGCTTCTATACTTAGGGATAAAGATCTTTAAATCCTAGCCTAACACAAATTTAGTTTATTAAAATAATACTTTTTTCTTTTTCTTTAAAAACCGAACGCACCCCCTTTTATTATATATATTTTTATTTTTTTATTTAATTATTTATTATATCATTACTTATATTACCTTAATTTTCTACAAAAACCTATGCAAATTTGGTAAACCTTTTGCATGAAAACTAAATACTAAACCTTCTATTTATAATTTTCATTTCCCAAAAATACTTTCTATAATTAGAAAGTTCATCACTAACACTCATACTTCACGGTTCTAATTCACTTCTAATATAACACACTATCCGTATTAATCCATCATATAATTATCCACATATTGACGTAGCAAAGCATGCAAACACGTCACTCATTTCCATTGTCACTACACGTAAACAAAATGGAAATGACCCTCAATAACCCAAACCCATTCTAAAATAAGATGAACACGCACCTTAGAATGAAAATTATGCACACATATAAAGCCACATAGCACACACATATAATACATATAGACACTTAGCCAGCTCTAAAGGTATGACTAACCTGCTTAAATCACAGGTGTCACATTATCCCCTCCTTAAGTAAATCTCGTCCCGAGATTTAACTAACCGGTTCAACAGCACGATTAACAAATAACTGAGGATACTTAGACTTCATATGGTCTTCGCGCTCCCAAGTGAGCTCGGGGCCACGCTTTGAATTCCAATGAAATTTCACAAGTGATATCCTACTACGCTTCAAACTCCTAATCTCATGGTCCATAATCTCTACATGTTCCTCAACAAAACGAAGAGTCTTGTCAACCTTGATTTCATCCAGTGGCATATGCAGATTAGCATCCGCCAAACACTTCTTCAAATTTAACACGTGGAATGTGTTATGCATACCACTCAACTCTTCTCGCAATCTTAACCGATAAGCTACATGGCTGATCCTTTCAAGGATCTTGAATGGTCTTACATACCTCGGTGCTAACTTACCTTTCTTTCCAAAACGAATCATGCCTTTCCAAGGCGATACCTTTAATAACACACGATATCCAACCTCGAACTCTAACAGCTTATGTCTATTATCAGCATAGCTCTTTTGACGATCCCTCGCCACTTTGAGCTTTTCCTTTATCAACACTACCTTATCAGTCATTTCCTGTACCAGTTCGGGTCCAAATCAAACTACCTTCACCAATTTCCGCCCATAGAACGGGCGACCTACATTTTCTTCCATACAATGCCTCGAACAGAGCACACCAAATGCTCGAATGATAACTATTACTGTATGAGAATTCAGCTAGCGGTAGGTGAACATCCCAATTGCCACCAAAGTCGATAACACACGCCCTTAACATATCCTCCAAAGTCTGAATCGTACATTTACTTTGTCTATCCGTTTAAGGATGATAACCTGAACTCATGTTCAATCGCGTCCCTAAAGCTTTTTGCACTATTTGCTAGCAACGCGATGTAAACCGTCCATCTCGATCTGAAATAATCAACACAAGAACTCCGTGCCGTGCGACTATCTTGTTGGGAATTAAAGGCTTCTATAAGTTTCTACTGCTGGTTTAACTTAGTACTGCTAAGAGAAGACTTAGTACTGCCAAGCTAAGTTAGTACTGTTAGTGTTATAGTTAGTATTGTCAATACAAAATGTTAGTACTGTCAGTTTATTAGTATTGTTAGTTATAATATGTAGTACTGCTTATGTGATATGCATGAGATATATTAGGAATAGATATGCATGATCATGTAACGCATTTTATAACCCCGTTAGGGTTTCCTTGGTGTATATAAAGAACCCTACGACATTCATCTAGATATCAAGTTTTATTTAGTTTTCATAGCAAATATAGTTAGTATTCATAGTTTCAAGGTTATTCTGTAACTTTGATTGTGTTTAATATATTAAAAGTGTACATAGATCTTGTTTAAACTATTTCATTGTTCATCCTTAGTAATACCAAAGCTAGATTCCGCATAGTTTGCAGTAATTACAATCTAGTATTCTAAACTATAGTAGTTTTTGAACTCCCAAAGCACAACTAAAGCTTTAACAAGCTAAGTAAGATATGTTCAAAAAGGGATAAAACCAAGTGGTAACAGAGCTTGTTTAGAAACTATAAATAATTAAGAAAAACAACATCTAAACAAGATCTCATATTCACTAGAGAAAGCTGGAGTCATAATCAGAACTACCCAAACAGTGTCTGGCACTAAAACTTTCAATACTCAAAACTAGAGACCTATGATCCTCTGAGCATGAGAATGTAGCTGATCTTACTCACACTGATTATGCTC
Source organism: Tanacetum coccineum (assembly GCA_026074375.1). NCBI lineage: Eukaryota > Viridiplantae > Streptophyta > Magnoliopsida > Asterales > Asteraceae > Tanacetum > Tanacetum coccineum. Next base: position 5,899 of record BQNB010108172.1, on the reverse strand, counting down.
TTTGGGAGGTTATTGTGAATGGTGATGCACCTGCTATTGCATCAGCTAGTGCTGGTACTGAAGGTCCCATTCTACCTAAAACTATTGAACAAAAGCTAGCAAGAAAGAATGAATTGAAAGCAAAAAGCACTCTGTTGTTGGCCATTCCTGATGAGCACCTATTGAAGTTTCATGGAATCAAGGATACAAAGACCTTATGGGAAGCAATCAAGGCCATGTTTGGAGGCAACAAAGAATCAAAGAAAATGCAAAAAACCATTCTAAAGCAGCAATATGAGAATTTTGTTGTATCAAGATCTGAAGGACTAGATAAAACCTATGATAGGTTTCAGAAACTCATCAGCCAATTAGAAATTCATGGTGAAGTTATCTCTCATGAAGATGCAAATCTGAAGTTGCTGAGAAGTCTACCATCAGCTTGGAACAATATTGCTTTAATAATGAGAAACAAATCTAATCTAGACACATTGAGCATGGATGATTTATATAATAATCTGAAGGTATATAAATCTGAGATTAAAGTCCAATCAAGCTCAAGCTCAAACTCTCAGAATGTGGCTTTTGTATCTTCAAAAAATACTAGTAGTACTAATGAAGCAGTTAATATTGCTCATGAAGTTTCTACTGCTAGTTCACATGGACAAGCTTCTGATAAGAATCAAATTGGAACAGTATTATTAAACCTAAATTCATAAACAAGAAAGAAAGAACAAGTAACCTTACAGTTATAGACGTGAGCTCTCTCGATGTTAATTGACCTTATAATTTCCCAATGATTTAACTCGACTCATATCTCCTAATATTTATAACCCTTCCTATCGTACTGAACAAGAAATAATAAATAAGGAAAATATAATAAAAGGAAACTAAATAATTAAAAACACTACAGCCCTTGCTAATTAATTGTTGCCAGTAGCCCCCTTGTGATTCTTAGAACAACGCTTATAAACTTTAGCCCACTTTGCTCCGTGATTCATATCACTACCCCCTTCCCACAGAATCACCTTGTCCTCAAGGTAAAATTCTAGAAATTGTTGTTGAATATTCTCTAAAGGTTCCCATGTAGCCTCATAACCTGGTAAATCCTTCCAACGAATAAGCACCTCGTGTTTTCCTATACTATCCATGCGAGTTCCCAACACTTCTTCAGGTTGTAGTAACATCTCCATTTCTTCATTTAATCCTGATGGAATAGTTAGTATAGCAATTTGATCCCCAATAACTTTCTTCAATTGAGAGACATGGAAAACAGGATGGATGGTTAAAGATTCGGGTAACTTAAGCTTATAAGCTACTACTCTAATTCGCTCCAGCACTTCATAAGGACCAAAATACTTTGGTGCCAGTTTCTCGTTGCGCCTTTTTGCTACTGAACGTTGCCTGTACGGTCTAAGCTTTAGATAAACACGATCACCAACTTCGAATGTGACATCTCAACGATGGCCATCAGCTTGACTCATCATTATTTGTTGAGCTTTTGTTAGGTTTTCTTTTAATTCTTCCAAAATTTTGTCCCTTTCTTGTAGATAATGATCAACTTCAAAGGTAGTAGAGGTACCATATCCATAATACAAGAGACGTGGAGGATCGCGCCAATACAAAATTTTGAAAGGTGTTGCTTTAATCGATGTGTGATAGGAAGTATTGTACCAATACTCTGCCCAAGATAACCATTTAGCCCATTGTTTCGGAGTGTCCGAAGCAAAACACCTTAAGTAAGCTTCCACACTCCTATTAACCACTTCTGTTTGTCCATCGGATTAGGGATGGTAAGCTGTGCTACACTTGAGAGTTATACCCTAAAATTTGAATAATTCTTTCCAAAAGTTGCTCAAAAATACCTTATCACGATCTGAAACAATGGATTTTGGTAACCCATGTAACATTATCACTTCACGAAGGAAGACTGCAACTACGGTTATGGTCGTGTATGGATGACATAATGGAATAAAATGTGCCTATTTGCTAAGACGATCAACCACCACCAATATAACTGTAAACCCTTTCGAACGAGGCAACCCATCAATGAAATCCATGGTAACATCTTCCCATACTTTATCAGGTAGTTCAAGTGGTTGTAATAATCCTTCTGGTACCATGGTTGAATATTTGTATCTTTGACATATTTCACATTCTGAAACCATCTTAGCCACATCCTTTCTTATTCCTACCCAATAAACTTTAGCTGCCATTCGTTGATAGGTCTTAAGCACCCCGCTATGACCCCCTATCACACTGCTATGAAATTCTTGGAATAAAAGCAGAATCCATTTGAATGTTCTTGGTAGAAACAAACGTCCTTGGTATAATAATCGATCACCTTCCACGTTAAAATCTTCCAATCCTTTTTTACCATGAAAAATATGATTTTTTATTAAAGTGACTTCGGAATCCTGGGACAAATCTTGCATCAATTTGTCCCAATTTTGGACATTTGTGAAGGAGATAGCATTGCAAGTTACTTCTTCCATTCGTCTAGATAAAGCGTCTGCAACTCGATTCTCCCTTCCTGGAAGGTATTGTATTTCAAAATCATAACCCGAAAGTTTGGACAACCAACGCTGGTATTCTTCGGTCACCATTCTTTGCTCCAATAAAAATTTTAAACTTCGTTGATCTGTACGGACTATAAAATGCCTTCCCAATAGATATGGTTGCCACTTTTGAATGGCTAAAACTATCACCATTAACTCTCTTTCATATACAGATTTTAACCTTGCTCTAGCTCCGAGAATCTGGCTGAAGAATGCAATAGGTCTACCATCTTGCAATAAAACGGCTCCAATTCCATATCCTGATGCATCCGTTTCCACAATGAATTCTTTATTAAAGTCGGGTAATGCCAAGAAGTTTCGTCATAGCTTCCTTTAACATTGTAAAGGCGGAAGTGGCTTCATCTGACCAATTAAAATTATCTTTCTTAAGCTGATATGTTAATACCTATGCTATCTTTCCATACTCTTTCACAAACTTACATAGTAACCTGTAAGCCCTAGGAACCCTCGCAATTCCTTCACATTTCATGGTATTGGCCAACTCAACATTGCTGAAATCTTTGATGGGTCTGCTGAAACCCCTTTACTTGACACTATATGACCCAAATATTCTATTTGTTCTTGAGCCAGTGAACACTTTTGCTCCCTTAAACAATTGAAAACAATCTTTAAGTGTTGACGATGTTCCCTCATTGTCTTACTATAAACCAAAATATCATCAAAAAATACCAAAACAAATTTTCGCAGATATCGTTTGAATACCTTATTCATTAAGGACTGGAAAGTTTCTGGAGCATTGGTTAACCCGAAAACGTTTCTTCTGGAGCATTGGTTAACCCGAACGGCATAACCAAAAACTCATATTGACCTTCGTGAGTACGGAATGCGATTTTTGAAATGTCTTCTTCTTTCATGGGAATTTAATGGTAACCAGACTTGAGATCAAGTTTTGAAAATACCGTCGCACCATGAAGTTCATCTAACAATTCATTAATAACCGGAATTGGAAATTTATCCAAAACTGTCGCCTTGTTTAAAGCCCGATAGTCCATACAAAATAGCCAACTTCCATTTTTTTTCTTCACCAATAGAACTGGACTTGAAAAGGGACTAGAACTTGGTTGTATAACACCGGCTTCTAACATCTCTCTAACCAATCTCTCTATCTTATCCTTTTGTACCTGTGGATAACGATAAGGTCTGACACTTATGGTTCCCGCGCCTTCTTTCAATATTATAGAATATTCATGGTTACGATGAGGTGGTAATCCAAAGGGAAGTAAGAAAACATCTTCAAACTCACTTACAATTTCCTGTTCAATACTGTTTAATTTGTTATCCATCTCAGGTAATTGCTCCATAGTATTCATCTCAACAAGAAAAGCTTCACTATCTCGTTGTAAAACTTGTGCTATGGATTTTAGTGAAATCAACGTATGACTTAACCCCGGATCTCCTCTAATTGTAACCCGATTCTCACCTTCTCCAAAAGACATTGTTAATGTTTTCCAATTAACTGACATATCACCCAACGTCTCTAGCCATTTGATCCCGAGTATGGCATCTGTACTTCCCAATGGAAGTGGAAAGAAATCTTCAATTATCTATAATTCGTGAAAAGAAAGAAGCACTCTCTTACACATTTCATGAATTTTCTCGGAATTCCCATTTCCCATCATAACTCCCACGGATCCGGTTCTAGATACAAAGAGTCCTAAATGTTCACCAACTCCTGCGAAAGAAAATTATGTGTCGCACCACTATCAATTAGTACTACAATATCAATTCCACTAATATTGCCGCGTAGTTTCATTGTACGAGGAGAAGTAAATCCGATCACCGAATTAAGAGAAACCTCTACCGAATCCAGATGAACATGGGAAGTGTCAGACCCGTTGGTCTCTTCTTTGACAAATTCCTCATCGTCACCAACCAAAAGTACTTGTAATGTTTTAGTAGGACAACGATGACCAGGTTAGAACTTTTCATCACACTTGAAACACAAACCCTTAGATCTTTTCTCCGTGAACTCAGCTTCTATCAACCTTTTAAATGGTCCTGGTCGCACCAGAGACCCACTACCATTCTTATGGTCAGCTGGAATTGTGGACACTAGTGTACGAGTTGAGCCTGTACCACTATTTCGAGTATATGAAGAAGTTGATGTTGGTCCCGTTGAACGGTTTGACCCACCCCTACGTGTGAGCATGTCATAATTCTTATTTTCCCCCAAATAAATTGCTAGCTTCATAGCATGATTTAACCCTTCTGGTTGCATAACACGGACTACAGAACGGAGATCAGGTTTGAGCCCCTTAATAAATGTGCCTTCAAGTACCTCTTCGGATATTCCAACCAACTGCCTCGCCAAATTTTCAAATAACATGACATATTCTCTAGATGTTCCGGTCTGAGTAATAGCCAAGAATTGCTCATACAACGTTCCCTCGTTAGATTCTTGAAATCTCTCCAATAATCTTCTTTTTAGACTTCCTCAAGACCTGAACGGTGATCGATGCTCACTCCATCGATACCAAGATAAAGCATCTCCTTCCATACACAAAACCGTGACCTTTAGTTGATCAATATCTTCTATTCCTTGGATGTCAAAATACCGTTCCATGCGGTATATCCAACCATAAGCATCTTCCCTTTCGAAAATCGGCATCTTTAACTTCCTTAACCGAAAATCAGCTCCATATGAACCCATTATGTTTTCAGACCTGGAAGGATTTTCCTTTGTAGTGTCTCCTTTAGATATGACTCTAAACAACAAATCTTCTTTGTTTGATGCTTGAAACCCCTCATCGTCCATAAGATTCTTATTTCTTTTATGTGTTGAACTAGACTCAAAATAAGGAATTTCCAAACCATCATAACGAAACTTAGCTTTTGTTACCTTAGGCTGTTCTTCATTCTTACCAGGAGGCATTACACGGTCTGATAAAACAGTCACATGATCAGCCAAAGTTTGTATAAGTTCTATTAACTCTTTATGGTTTTTTTCAACATATGTTTCCAAGGTACCAAGTCTCCCCTCCACAGCTGTGCGGAAATCCTTAAATTCTGATTATGTTCCTGTTGTGATTGGCATGTTTTTTTTTAACAATGAACAGTAAACAGATGAACAGTAACAGATGAATAGTAAAATGTTTTACAGGAACAAAACAGCTCTGATTCTAATTTGATGAGAATCAAATTAGAACAATGTTATTAAACCTAAATTCGTAAACAAGAAAGAAAGAACAAGTAACCTCACAGTTATAGTCGTGAGCTCTCCCGATGTCAATTAACCCTATAATTTCCTAATGATTTCACTCGACTCATATCTCCTAATATTTATAACCCTTCCTATCGTACTAAACAAGAAATCATAAATAAGGAAAATATAATAAAAGGAAACT
>BQNB010108171.1:0-20730 GCA_026074375.1 Tanacetum coccineum | reverse complement strand
TTGTATCTATTGTTGTGTATTACGAAGTAACACCCCATTTGGTATTCCGCTGCGTTGTATGTGATTTTTGGGGGTGTTACAACATCCCCCGTAGATACCTTAGAACAAGCTGGGCACGGCTTTGAGACAAAAAATAGGGGAACACCTAACCGGTAACATAAAACACAACAGTAAGTCTTACCATTCATTGTCTGTCCCAACCCAGATATCGGAACCACACAAAGGCAATCTGAAGTATGCTCTTCCCTTTGAGATTGCCATAAGGCCATCTGATAACGAGATAAAGAAAAAGAAGATTCAACACCCTTAGTAACCCGAGTGAAGTATATGTCTGCCATTTTTTCATGAGTTTTAGGGCAGCGACATCACTTGGGGTACTTAGGAAATCAATCTCCATAGCCTTGTTAAACACACATAATGCGTCATCAAAAGTGGGGCCAGAAGCCACAATACCCACATGTCGAAGCAGCTTAGTTTACAAAGCAGCAAATAGCAAACGTGAGGCAACAAAGGCATAATTCAAAACATCACATGCTGAATAAACACCAAGGCCCCGAAATGCAAAGGGTAAAGTGGCGAGTCTCCATTGCCAGTCCCCAAACCCCGGTCCAGTAGCCGTGACAATACGCTTTAAGGTAGAGCGAAGAGCCATGTCAAAAGAAAGTTGAGCCGGCTCAAAGACACGAGGAAGGCATGTGCGCATAGAAAAATATAGTTTAGAAACCCCCGCACACTATCGAATGAGAAGCAACTCACATTGAGGATCATTAATCTTAGCAACAACATCGAAGAGCCCAATGGTTTTAGATACTCTCTTCATGACAGGCCCACCCAATAACAGGCCTACCCAATAACTTAACCCTATGCAGAGGCCAAGAAATATTAGGTGGGAAAATACCTTCCAACCTGCTCTTGGGGTCTTCTTTAGGCTAGAAAAGCTCAGTTTTGTCAACGTTGAGATGCAAGCCACAACGCGGACCATCCTCCATAATTAATTCCAAAACTTTACCTATAACCAAAGTATCCCCAACAATAGTGCCATCGTCGAGATACCAAGCCTGAACATAAAGATTAAAGGAGTCTCTGATCATACAAATCAGTGGATGTAGCACTAAGGAAAACAAAAGAGGGCCAAGAGGATCACCCTGCTGCACCCTTTGGCATGAACACAAGGAGTGCTCTCCGTAGTACAATCTGGCAGGGATAGAGTAGCAGAACTCTACCCAACGAGAGATAGCAGGACATCACCGACGGACTTCCTCTAACATAACCGTTTGGTCTACCAGATTGAAGGCATTTTGAAAGTCCACCAATAGCATCGAAAGACCAACATCATCCCTACGATCCTCAACCAAATGATTAACTGCATGAAGAATAGCCTCACCCCCTCCTGGAACCCCACCTCTAAACTGTAGACCCTCAAAATAACCATCCAAAGAATGACCAATCATGGTGGCACTAACCTTGGAGACCAGACGCCTCTAGACAGTGCCCACAGTAATAGGACAGATACCACCGCCTAGCTTAACAACCGGCGTAAGAGGAGCACTAGCAATATACTCACCAAGCATCATAGGGCATTTCCCCTCAAGAAACAGATTCATAACTTGGGTGATAGATGAGACCAACTCATCTAATATAGCAATAGCCACCCCGCTTAAGCAATCCATTAGGTGTTGGGCACGCAATCCATCGCGTCCACATGACGTACCTCAGGGAAAACTCTTGATCCTGTCTAGAACCACATCCTGAGATGCAATGAGGGGATGGTGGTCAATATTTAAATCTGGCAACGATGGAGCAGACATGAAACGGTGTTTAGTCTTTAATTCATAGAGAGTAACATCATTATAGGGGGCCACACCCGAGGATGAAAGAACCCTCACAGCAGCAGTATAATGGCCATCAAAAATTTTCCCCTTACACTGCTTGAGGTTTTGCTCAGTCAAATCATGGTCTGACCCATCCAAATCTAACATAGGGGGAGCAGATTTGGCTAAGGTCTCCCTCACAAGCTGTAAACTACCACCAGGCACACTCTAAGAATGGATGGCACTGGTGATGCTCTCTTCCTAGCGTTGACGTTTATTAGCTGACTTGCACTCCAAATTACTCCTCAGGCAAAAGGTTTTGAGGAGAAAAAGAGGCAAGACTAGAAAACTAACCCTGCAAGAAATATCATCGGGCTTGCAAATCACCTTATCAAGCGCTCCTTTCAAGACCCGTGAAAAACCCAAATGACACTTGGGAGGAATAGATTTGACTGTACGCAACCCTTTTGAAAATAAACTGTCAAGAAGAGACAAAGTAAAACCCTCAGGCTCGATAGGCAACAAGCCATCTGTAGGTCCTTGTGCTAGATCTATATAGCCTTTTGTAAGACGATAGCTAACTTGAATAAATCCAAATTAACTAAGTGAGAGACACTGACTATGAATATCAAGTGTTAATGCGGAATCTTAACACAACAATTAAGAAGAAACGATAATACTAAATTTGCTATTAAGCTCTATGCTTCTATTGATATTTCTCAAAACGTACTTGTAACATTGTGCCTTAGGGTTCCTCTTATACACAGAGCAAATCAGAAAGAAGAGCATGCTTAGTGATGGCTTGAGCATTACCACTACAGTGAAAACCCCGAAGATGTTTGATCAAATATGCCCTAGAAAGCCCATTGCCACCACCATCGTTACACCCATTAAGACCCGCGAACGGGCAATGGAATTTCACAATAGCCATACAAGAGAAGACTAAAACGTCCTAGATAAGTAACCATATATATTATATATAATATATATATATAATATAGTATAATATGATTTATATATATATACATTCTTTCGGTCTGTTAAGAGGGGGTGAGCGGAATCACTCCCACTGAGGCCGAGGAAGAGTTGATATGAGTATAACGCGCAGGAAGGGGAGGAGAGTGCCGACAAGCATGCCGAGCGATTGGTGAAACCTATGCGCGGATTGGATGTGTGGGGAGATGAGCTATAAACATGGAGTGATAGAGAGCGTGGCGAGCGGCGACATGTGATGTATTATTGCGGGACCGATGAGGGGAGCCAGTCTTAGGCGGTAGCGAAGGGCAGAGGAGGAAGGAGGCAGCTGTCGGGGTTTTTAGACTGCTCTCAATGGAAAAGGATCTGCGCAGAGGACACATTCTCTCACGTTCATGCGTGGTTTAACACGCATCCCGAAGAAACAACACATCCACTGAATAAACCCAACTAAAGAACCCGCCCCTGACCTAGGACTTCCCAATGCAAGCAACCAACACACTCTACCTTTAGAAAAAGAAACAAACCCAACTAGAATGAAAAACAGCAGGCCACGCCTTCTGTAAAATAGCCTGAGGAACCTTAATCACAATTAACCTTTACCGATAAAACGTAGCAGCCGCAAACTATAGCACTAGCCAAATTGAATGAAGAAAACACAAGAAACCGAAGAGCAACATACAACAACAGCCTGAATAGCAGACACAAACACCCACAACTACAACTATCAGGTGCCTGAAGAACCTTAATCCCAAATAACCTTTACCGAGAAAACATAGAAGCAGCCGACCAACTAAAGACAACAAAAAAAATTAAACACTACAAACCGAAAAATCATACGGAAACAACCCAAGGATCAAGCCACATGCGGGAAACCATAAAACTACACGAAGCAGTAAGAAGTAAAGAGAACCGAATAACCTATGCCAAGCTAACCTGAAATCCAACAAGTTACGTTGAATCAAGGGTGAAGAGACCGGTCGTGATAGATGAGCTAATAGCGAGTGAGAGGGATAACCGTAATAACCCTCATAAAGGCATCAACGATACCATGGAACATCCCACAAACCAATCAAAGGCAAGCAACAAACCATGAAGGTAGATCGATCGAATTGAAAACGGGATGAAAGGATGTAAAGGTGTCGCCAGATTCGCCCACACAAGAGGATGTAAAGGTATGATTATTATTATTATTATTATTATTATTATGTCAAATATATAGATAATACTTTTTCTTAACTACTATGTTTATGTTTTTAGATGCTTGTCTCATTCGTTGGAAGCTGCTAAGGAATACGATGGAACAAGACCATGAACTCTAGCATCTTTTTTTCTGTAGCATTTTAGACCGTTGACGAAAATTCTAGCATCGAAATTGCATGGGCCGATTGAACCGATTTGTTAAACAAAGTGTTAGAAAGGATTCAAAAATATTTTCAAAAATTGATATGAAATTAGGATTCTGGCAAATCCAAATAGATGAAAAAGATAAATATAAAACAGGATTTAATGTACCTTTTGGACATTATGAATGGAATGTAATGCCTTTTGGATTAAAGAATGCCCCTTCAGAATTCCAAAATATTATGAATGATATAATAAATCCTATAAGTAATTTTGCTATTGTATACATTGACAACGTACTAATATTTTCTAAAAATATAGATCAACATTTTAAACATTTAAATATATTTTATAATATTATATTTAAGAATGGTTTAGCGTGTTTCCCATATAAAGAAAAGTCTTTCAAACAGAAATTAAGAATTTCTAGGACATTATAATAGTTAAAGGAACCATCAAACCTATAAGTAGAAGTCTAGAATTTACAAATAAATTTCCTGATGAAATTAAAGATAAAAAACAATTACAAAGATTTTTAGGATGTCTTAATTATATACACGACTTCTTTAAGGATTTATGAAGTCTTTGTAAACCATTGTATGATAGACATAAAAAGAATCCTAAAGACTTAAAACCATACTCAAATTGTTAGAACTATAAAAACTAAAATAAAAGAGTTACCATGTTTAAACATACCACACCCAGATGCTTATCTCATAGTTGAAACAGATGCTAGTGATATAGGCTACGGTGGAATATTAAAACAAAGAATAAAAGACAGTAAAAAAGAAACACTAGTTAGATTTTATTCAAGATCTTGGAATAATACACAAAAGAACTATTCTACTGTTAAAAAAGAAATTTTAAGTATTGTTTTAAATATTAAAAAATTTGAAGATGATCATTATATGAAACCCTTTTTATTACGAATCGATTGTTTATCTGCAAAATCTATTATAGAAAAAGATGTAAAAAATTTAATTTCAAAACAGATTTTTGCCGGATGGCAAGCTTTATTAAGTAACTTTGATTTTACAATTAAACATATTAAAGGAGAAAATAATCATTTACCAGATTTTTTTATCAAGAGAAATTTTACAGGGATGAATAATTCAAACAAAAAGATCGTGTTACCAAGACCAAGATTTAATTTTCCCCCATCTCCTTTAAACCAGACTCAAAATAGATTCTTAACTCTTACTCCTTATCCACCCACTCATAGTTCAATAACAAGACCAACTTATTCAGCATTAGCCAGATTACAAGGAATGCCACAAAGTCTATGTCTCTATAACAAATCACCTACAACAGGCACATCACCATCTTCATGTTAACCCAAATAAATAAGTCATCAAAATTCTAGAACCCATAGAAGAACAGAAACTAAGTCAAGGATTCCTATCTTTGATGGATTATATATTCCCACAAAATACAAATTTTTACAACAATGATTACCAGACCGGAGAATATTATGATCAGATTCGAATTGACAGTCTAATCTATCCAAATTCCTCCAAATTAAACAAAGAAAGACCAAAGAAAATAGATATTTAGGCAAAGTTCAAATTTCTAAAGTTTTATCACCAGAAGATTAGGGCAATAAATCATTTACAAATAAAGTCTTATCATGTTACCCAGATTATCCAGGATATAACTATTATGATTATATAGAAGCTTGGAATAAACCATTTTTATTAAAGGCCCATTTTCATACATTGTTTTTCCATTTCTACGAAGAATTTTCTCTAAAGTATCCAAGATTGTTTACAAAATGGTATAAAATGATGGGAATTATCTTTACAGGTTTTAGCAGGAATATAAAGTTTTATTTAAACAAGAAATTGTCCCTTCATTTGAATACTCATTACAATCTCGCAATAATCAAATTACCATGGATTTATCATTTTACACATAAGAAAAACAATAAGCAGAGGGAGTTCTCTGCCACTATTGCTACGACAATTTAGTGTCAAACGGTGGAAACAAATTGAAGAAATCAAGCAAACAAAGAAGCAGTTATGAAATACCACATCAGTCTTATACAAGAATCTCTAAGAATATCTACTACAAAAATTCCAATGACGAATATGGATATTGAAAAGAAGATTAAAGAATGTGAATATAAGCAAGAGTTAGAAAGATTCATCAATGAAAATTTGAATTCTCCAACGCCTCGTGTAAGACCTAGTTCCATGATCTCAAAGGGGACCGCTTTATGATGATTATAAGATATTAGATGATAAAAATGTAATAATAGTTTAGTATAAAGTTTTATTATAGAAAAACAGATGTAAGCAATGACGAATATAACAAATCTCCCAAATGGTTTGCAGCGAAATAAGGGTCTGGGGCGTGTTACTTCATAGATCAATAACAACAAGATATATATAGAATGACTAAAAAGTCATTTAAAACGCGATACATTGGACTTAACAAGTTATTTGTTACGATAAGCCTTAAGCTTCACTTGTTCACGTTGTTCAAATACAAAGATTCAGCCATACCAGATAGACAAAAAGGTAATGCACAAAATCATTCTATTTGACCTTCTAAAAACATTCTTTAAAACGTCAACAATAATGTTGGTGAATTCATAGGTTTGATAAATCGTATATTGTATGACCACAAGATTTTCCCATGTTATGAGAATGCAACAATGCGCCATCATATAAATGTAATTACGTTGCCCTAAGCTCATGACATTGAAGCTCGACATAAATGAATACCATATAAATGGCCTACATTGCCCGTGATGATGTTCTAACCCGCAACATCCTATGTTCGACATGGTATACGTTCGTTTGCCCAGTGATAGCTAATCCTCCAAACGGGAATGTCTAATCCTACTCGATCTATCAAAACCTTCACGCTCCAATCCATAACTGATCAGTCTTTCCTGATAATGGGCTCAACTAGGGTTATCGCTACTTAGGCAACACGTAATCATAATGTGAAACTTATCCACTTGTGTCCAATTATAAAATAGTGCATGTTTCTCACCCCAAAAACATATAAAACAAATCATGTAAAATGTAGGGCTATGAACTCACCTTGAGTGAGCGAATATCAAGTGTATCACAGAAAATGCGTCACGGTAATTATCGAGTGCAACATAATCCAATATAGGTCATATAAGTACTAATCACATTGGGTAACTACTACATTGTATAATTCTATATAGCTCAATCACCATCTATTATTAATTTAGAAATCATGGTTATAAGGTAAAAGGTTTATAATTAATGCTTTAGTAAAACTAGTATAACTTTCCTGTTTTAAACCTGTTTCTTGCGTTTCTTACATCCACGTCTTCGTATTAAGACGACGTATCAAATTATGACATTTTTGTATTTCATGTCCTCTGGTGAATAGTATTTTTTACTGTTCACACCACTTATAAAGTTATTTTTATAGTTTTTGTTGTCGTAAAACCCGTAAATGTAATAACTTATTCGTTTTAAACCCGATTTTAGCGATTCTTTCGAGCACTTCTTTGTAATTGAAAGGTGTATCAAAATTATCACATTTTATACATTTGGGTCTGCTAATGAACGGTAAATTTTACTGTTCATAATTTATAAAATTACTTTTATAAACTTTAATTATCGTAAATGCCGTATTTTATTCGTTTTAGCTCTGTTTTTAGTAATTCTTTCGAGCACGATCTCGTAATTGAAAGTTCTATTTATTTATAAGGTTTATAGAAACAAATGTTCCTGAGATGAACAGTAACTTTTATAAAAAATAGTTTTATAAAAGTATTTTTATACATATTAAGTATATAAACTCGCGTAATTCATAAAAATATGTGTGATTTAATAAAAATACCAAACCTTCTGTTTGTAGAATTTTTAATTGAAAAATTTCGTGTCTTATTGTTTTGGAATCCTAAAAATATGTGTGATTTAATAAAAATACCAAACCAAGTTTCTGATTTGTCAGAATTTTTATAACAAGTTTCTATAAAAATTCTTTTATAACTCCAGTTATTATCATAAAACTCGTAAACTACGTATCTTTTTCGTTATTAATCTGTTTTTCAAGTTCCTTATATGCCCGGAATCGTCATGAGACTTAGTATGTTTATAAAATATAAAATACATGCTTAAAATTTCGTGCCAAAACAGTCCCTAAATATCCTTTTGAGTTTATTATTATAAACTTTGGTTTTTTATATCTTTTTAACTTCATAATTTACAACAAGTCCTTTTGTAACTCTTTAATATACTATGTCATATATTATTATATATCCATAGTCCCATCATTTATCCCATTTGTCCAAGTTAACAAACAAGTTCTTAACAAGGCTTATTTAAATCAATAAACTTTCTTATGTGCTTTATTTACTAGTTTATACATATAAGATTTTTACACTTAACAACCATGTTACAATACTTAAATCCCAGTTATAAAGCAAGATATATACCACATTCACAAAACATATAAAAAAGTGTACCAAATAATGATCACAAGTAAAAACCTCCTTTTTACATGTTTAAAAAGTCATAAATGTTAAATTTTTTGCTATAAAGAACTTATAACACTTAAAATGAAATAAAGACAAAAATGGTTTTCTAGGAAGAACCTTAAAATTATAGTAATATGATGAACCACAAAACTAAACCTTAGTTTAGATGAGTAACCAAAGCTTGCAGAACTTAAAAACCCTAATCTTTCTTTTCCTGCTTCAATACTTGTAAACCTTTAAGTAACCCTTCAAAACACCTTAGGTTATCATAGGAATGATGTGTGAATGCTTGTATGGTCTTGTAAAATCAAGCTATGGATTTTATAAAGAGGGTATTTGATGTCGTGGCTTATATGGAGGAAAAAGGGAGAGATGGTTTGATTTTTCTTAAGTGTTTTGTATTGTATATGTTACTACTTGCTATATGTATAAGAGTGATAATGTTAGGACTAGTAAAAGACACTATTAGGAGTACAAGACAAGATGAGTAAAACATGGAAGTCTTCTTGGTCAAGGTATGGTCTTTCCTTGTAAAAGTCATAAGTCTTTACTAGTTGTTGAATGTACATAGCAAGTTGCAAGACTTTGAGAAATTTTCTTGTGTTTATCTCTATGAATCCGGCCATGGTATGATATATATGATGATATTTTGTAAATTTTGGGTATTGGGTACAATTGTGGGTATTTGTTAAAGCATAGAAAAGTTTTGGTGGTTCCGGGTACACCTAAACGTATTTTATTGTGAAACGTAAACACTTTACGTAACCAATAAAAATAAAATAAACAAAGTTAATAATTATCCTCAAAATAATTACCTAACACTTGCTTGAGGTAAATATTTAATTGTTTGATGCCCGTTTACATTGAATGATTATTTTTAGCTTACGCGATTTAACTTAACAATTACGATTTAAAGCAAACGCGTACATTACAAAAAATACTTAGTGAATCTATTGACGACATCAATGACCCTAAAACATGGGGTGTTATAGTCTCCCGTCGTTAAGTGAGCCTTGTCCTCAAGGCTTAAGACGCGGCACTTGACGACGGTTTGGTCTTTGTGAAGAGGTGTGGATATTTCTTCCGGAATTGGTCTTCGCGTTCCCATGTGACCTCAGGACCTCTCCTGGAGTTCCATCAAACCTTGACTAATGGAATGCGGATTCGCTTCGACCATTTAACTTCACGGTCCATGATTTCTACCAGCTCCTTGACAAATTGAAGCTTGTCATCAAAATGTAGTCCATCCAATGGAACGACTAATGGTTCGTCAGCATAGCACTTTTTCAAGTTGGACACATGAAACGTATTGTGTACCCTGTTCAACTCTTGTGGAAGCTCAAGCTTGTATACAACGGATCCAACCTTTTTGAACACCTTGAATGGTCCAACGTACCTAGGGTTCAACTTCCCCCGTTTGCCAAAATGTACGACCCCTTTCCAAGGCAAAACTTTAAGCATAACTTTATCCCCAACCTGAAATCATCGGTTTTACGCGTTAACTCCGCCGTATCTCCGTTGGCGATCGTGAGAAGGCTTGCATTCCTCAAAGCTTGATTTGAGATCTTCCAGTTGTTTCTTGCACTATAGTCTTACCAGTGAGTTAACTTCTTCCAACCTTTCGCCCAACAAACGGGGAGACGACACTTTTGACCGTGAAAGTGCTTCAAATAGGTGCAACCATGTGATGCTAGCGTGATAGCTATTGTTATATGAGAACTCGACTATTGGCAAATGGTTAACCCAACCCTTTCCAAAGTAGATTGCATAAGCACGCAACATATCCTCGAGAGTTTGAATAGTCCTCTCGCTTTCCAGTTGAAATTCTCTTCTTGGAGTTTCCATTCTGAATTACCTTCCATACTTCATTGTCAATGTACTCAAGGTAATGCTCCATCTCCATTGCCCATATATCATACTCCTCCTTCTTCAGAATTGGGAGTTTGATATTTGAGATAGCAGTAGTTTGAGGAATCATCTGTTGTTGTTGTTTAGGTGCAGCACCAGTGTCTGATGCATCTTCATGGTTTGATTCTTCATCATCACTGAGATGTTGTGAGAAATCATCATTAGCAGGGTTAGACATTTTGTAAAGGATCGTAGGAGAGTGTTGTTTGTGGTTCTAGTGATTCTTCTTTCTCAGAGTCCCTCTAAAGGCTCTGATACCACTTGTAGGTCCTTGGTTTAGGATCTGACTAGCCTTTGTAAGACGATAGATAACTTGGATAAATCCAAATCAACTATATGAGAGACACTGACTATGAATATCAAGTGTTAATGCGGAATCTTAACACAAGAATTAAGAAGAAACGATAATACTAAATTGCTATTAAGCTCTATGCTTCTATTGATATTTTTCAATCACGTAGTACATAACATTGTGCCTTAGGGTTCCTTTTATACACTAAGGAAACCCTAATGGGCTTTACAACCGTGTCAAAGGATAATACATATCCTTTCCTAAGATATCTCCTAAGATATCTCTAAGATAACTATTACTATTCTGTTACATAAACAGATTTAACTATGAACAGACTTAACTATGACCAGTACTAACTCTAGTACTGCTAAGACTACTAGTACTAACTTAGTACTGCCAGACTTAACTTAGTACTGCCAGTATTAACCCAATACTATCAGAACTAACTATTACTACCAGACTTAACTGTTATACTACCAGTATTAAGTCTGTTACAATCTATTTCCCAACAATTGTACAAAGGTTTTCCTATTGAATCCTCTTTTGAACACTTAAAAATAGAAAAATTCATTTCTTCCTCATAACTTAGAACCTCATCATTAGATTGTATTTCATACCCTAAGCCAAGTTTATCATTTGAACTCATGCCAGAATTAATTAATCTCCAAAGGTTCTTGGAGGATTCTTTCCATGAATCTACTATTTTCTGCAATTGTTCCTTTTCTTTTATAGCTTTCATTCCTATTCTCCTATATCTTTTAAGCTTTTCATCTTTTTCATGTATTTTATTAGCCTGAAATGTAAGCTTTTCATTTAGAGAAAGTTGTTGTTTTTGAAAAGTAACAAGTTGAGCGTCTAGTTTCTTAACAGCTTGACTATAGGCAAGTATTTGTGCTTCTTGATCACCTAACTGATGCATTTGTTCATCACTCAGTAGTTTAAGGGAATTGTATGAATTGAAGTAATCTTGTAAAGAATTGAATGAGAGTGTTGTTTGTGGTTCTTGTGATTCTTCTTTCTCAGAGTCCCTCAACATGGCTCTGATACCACTTGTAGGTCCTTGTGTTGGATCTATATAGCCTTTTGTAAGATGATAGCTAACTTGAATAAATCCAAATTAACTAAGTGAGAGACACTGACTATGAATATCAAGTGTTAATGCGGAATCTTAACACAAGAATTAAGAAGAAACGATAATACTAAAATTGCTATTAAGCTCTATGCTTCTATTGATATTTTTCAATTACGTAATACATAACATTGTGCCTTAGGGTTCCTTTTATACACTAAGGAAACCCTAATGGGTTTACAACCGTGTCAAAGGATAATACATATCCTTTCCTAAGATATCTCTAAGATAACTTTTACTATTTTGTTACATAAACAGATTTAACTATGAACAGACTTATCTATGACCAGTACTAACTCTAGTACTGCTAAGACTACCAGTACTAACTTAGTACTGCGAGACTTAACTTAGTACTGCCAGTATTAACCCAATACTATCAGAACTAACTATTACTACCAGACTTAACTGTTATACTACCAGTATTAAGTCTGTTACAATCTATTTCCCAACACCATCCATACGATCAAGCAGGGAACAAGAGGGAACACGAGGCCTTGTAAGGTCATAAAGCACAAAATGAACATCACCATTACCATTATCAGGTGGTGGCACCAAATCATTACCATGACGACATTTAATACGAATAGTGTGAGTTATGAAACAAACACCACATAACCAAATCCCCATTCGTTTAAGAGTTAACTCAGCCCTCTCGTAGACAACCAAATCAGAAAGAAGAGCATGCTTAGTGATGGCTTGATCATCACTACTAAAGTGAACACCCCGAAGATGTTTGATCAAATAAGCCCTAGAAAGCCTATTGCCACCACCATCGTTACACCCATTAAGACCCGTAAATGGGGCAATTGAATTTCACAATAGCCATACAAAGAGAGACGAAACAGTCTAGATAAGTAACTAGATATATATATATATATATATATATATATATATATATATATATAGGGAGCGATCACTCCACTGGAGCAGGAAATTGATATGGAGTATAACCCAGCACGAAGCCACAGCAACCTAGATTGAAACCTTCCATAAGCTAAACAAGAATAGCAACTATATTCATCAGAACCAAAGGCAGCCTTAGACTTATAACAGAAGCAATGTTGTAAGAAACAACACATCTCTGATAAAGGGTAAAGAGACCGGTCATGATAGATGACCTAACAGCGAGTGAGAGAGATCGCCGTAATAACCCTCATAAAGGCATCAACGATACCATGGAACATCCCACAAACCAATCAAAGGCAAGCAACAAACCATGAAGGTAGATCGATCGAATTGAAAACGGGATGAAAGGATGTAAAGGTGTCGCCATATTCGCCCACACAAGAGGATGTAAAGGTATGATTATTATTATGTCAAATATATAGATAATACTTTTTCTTAACTACTATGTTTATGTTTTTAGATGCTTGTCTCATTCGTTGGAAGCTGCTAAGGAATACGATGGAACAAGCCATGAACTCTAGCATCTTTTTTTCTATAGCATTTTAGACCGTTGACGTAAATTCTAGCATCGAAATTACATGGGCCGATTGAACCGATTTGTTAAACAAAGTGTTAGAATGGATTAGATACCCTATACCTAATAAAAGAGACTTATTTAAAAAATTATATGATTCAAAAATATTTTCAAAATTCGATATGAAATTAGGATTCTGGCAAATCTAAATAGATGAAAAAGATAAATATAAACCAGGATTTAATGTACCTTTTGGACATTATGAATGGAATGTAATGCCTTTTGGATTAAAGAATGCCCCTTGAGAATTCCAAAATATTATGAATGATATAATAAATCCTATAAGTAATTTTGCTATTGTATACATTGACAACGTACTAATATTTTCTAAAATATAGATCAACATTTTAAACATTTAAATATATTTTATAATATTATATTTAAGAATGGTTTAGCGGTTTCCCCTACAAAGATAAGTCTTTTCAAAACAGAAAGAAGATTTCTAGGACATGATATAGTTTAAGGAACCATTAAACCTATAAGTAAAAGTCTAGAATTTACAAATAAATTTCCTGATGAAATTAAAGATAAAAAACAATTACAAAAATTTTTAGGTTGTCTTAATTATATACACGACTTCTTTAAGGATTTATGAAGTCTTTGTAAACCATTGTATGATAGACTAAAAAAGAATCATAAAGACTGAAAACCATACTCAAATTATTAGAAATATAAAAAATAAAATAAAAGAGTTACCATGTTTAAACTTACCACACCGAGATGCTTATCTCATAGTTGAAATAGATGCTAGTGATATAGGCTACGGTGGAATATTAAAACAAAGAATAAAAGACAGTAAAAAAGAAACACTAGTTAGATTTTATTCAGGATCTTGGAATAATACACAAAAGAACTATTCTACTGTTAAAAAAGAAATTTTAAGTATTGTTTTAAATATTTAAAAATTTGAAGATGATCTTTATATGAAACCCTTTTTATTAAGAATCGATTGTTTATCTGCAAAATCTATTATAGAAAAAGATGTAAAAAATTTAATTTCAAAACAGATTTTTTGCCAGATGGCAAGCTTTATTATGTAACTTTGATTTTACAATTAAACATATTAAAGGAGAAAATAATCATTTACCAGATTTCTTATCAAGAGAAATTTACAGGGATGAATAATTCAAATAAAAAGATCTTTTTACCAAGACCAAGATTACCTTTTCCCCATCTCCTTTAAACGAGACTCAAAATAGATTCTTAACTCTTACTCCTTATCCACCCACTCATAGTTCAATAACAAGACCAACTTATTCAGCATTAGCCAGATTACAAAGAATGCCACAAAGTCTAAGTCTCTATAACAAATCACCTACAACAGCCACATCACCATCTTAAAGTATACCAAGATCTCCCTCTAGTAAACCAGAATCTCAAGTTAACCCAAATAAACAAGTCATCAAAATTCTAGAACCCATAGAAGAACAGAAACTAAGTCAAGGATTCCCATCTTTGATGGATTATATATTCCCACAAAATACAAATTTTGACAACAATGATTACCAGACCAGAGAATATTATGAAGCAGTTCTAATTAACAGTCAATCTGTCCAAAATCGCCATAATTATAACAAAGAAGACAAAAGGAAAATAGATTTTAGCAAAGTTAAAATTATCAAAGTTTTATCACTAGAAGATTGGGGCAATAAATAATTTACAAATAAAGTCTTATCATGTTACCCAGATTATCCAGGATATAACTATTATGATTATATAGAAGCTTGGAATAAAGCATTTTTATTAAAGGCCCATTTTCAAACATGGTTTTTCCATTTCTTCGAAGAATTTTCTCTAAAGTATCCAAGATGGTTTACAAAATGGTATAAACTGATGGGAGTTATCTTCACAGGTTTTAGCAGGATATAACCAATATAAAGTTTTATTTAAACAAGAAAATTTTCCTTCGTTTGAATACTCTTTACAATTCTATCCATAATCAAATTACCATGGATTTTATCATTTACACATAAAAAACAAGAAGCAGAAGGGAGTTCTCTGCCACTATTGCTATGACAATTTAGTGTCAAATAGTTGTCCAACATGTGGTATCAAAGACATTGGTTTATTGTGGTCATCGAAGTCTGAGTGCTAGATCAAGGTTTCGAGTTGTTCGAGGTATCGAGGTTCGGTTTTGGGTTTTTCGAAATGCTTTTCCCTTGTAGTAGCGACCGTACAAAGAGTTTTATTAAAAGTCGATTAAAGTGAAGTTTCTTGTTGCGATTTCTTGCTGGTTCAAGTATCGATCGTGGTTCGTTTAGGGTTTAAGCTTACGACCGGGTTTGCTTGTTCTAAATCGAGGGTTTAGGGTTCTTCTAATTAATTCTATTTGCAAGAAGGGTTTTAAAGCAACAAGAGGAATATTGCACACGGCTTGAGAGGCTTGTCGATAAAGTGGGTTAAGAAAGCAACTTGACAAAGTTTGTAGCAAGGTTAAAGAAGAATGGCAAGTACGAATAATAGGTTAAACATCGAAAAGCTCAATGAGAATATTGTACAAAAGCATAGTGGTTCAAAACAAGTTGGATTAAAGAAACTTGGTTCCAAACAAGTTGGGTTCAAACAACTTGGTCAAAAACAAGTTGGATTCAAACAACTGGGTCCTGGTGTTGAAACAGGATTCCATGGAGTACAAGATGAAAAACGTATATGATTTAAGGTGGAACTGCAGGGATCGTGAAGCTAAGCTTTTTTAGGTTAGTAATGATGATGCTGTAGTGGCTCAAAGACGGTTGGAGGAGAAGAAACCTGAAGAAAAGACAAACACAGACTGCTTGGTAAAGGAGCAGGAAAAGGTACACCTTAGTATAAAGGTGGGGGTAAACATTACGATAACCGGAGTACCTAGTCAAGAGGGTGTAAAGGGTAATGTTGCTAAAAAGAAGAAAGGAGTGTATGAAAGCTAATCTAAGAAAATTACTGAAGTCGACAAGGTGGTCCCCGGTTCGAGGTTCCAGCATGAGGAAAAGATGCTGAATATCGGGTATGTTTAAGTATTACTCCTAAGGTGGAAATTGTATATTAGAAGTAAACTTAACACAAGTTAGGGGGTTAAGTGTACATTGTAATTTAGATTAGGAATAGATTATAACTAGGATGTTTCCTATTTGATTGAAGAAAGTTTTCTACCCCCTCATCTCTATAAATAGGGATGAGGGGGGATGCTAGTCATTCATTCTTCTTCCTTATTGTAATAGCTTTATTAGGGATTTAATAAATATTTGGTACGAGTGTATAACGTGTGCGTACATTCTTCTTTGCTCATTCGTTAATTAATATAATGTAACATTTAGGGTCACGTGTTTGTTTTCTTTGAGTCTATATTCCGCGCAAGCTCTCAAGGTTTGTTGGACTCGTTTATTCAACAAGTGGTATCAAGAGCCAAGGTTACATTGGTTTCTTGAAGCTAGGTCGACTTAAAGGTGTCCGCGGGTTTCTTGGTATTCTAAGTCTTGGTGGTTCTTGGAAAACAAGTAAGGTTTAGCTTTATCTTAGGATTTAAGAAAAGTGATTACTTGGAGTATAAGGTATATCAAGGTTGTAGACATGAGGTGAAAAGATCAAAGCTTTAGGGTATTCTAAAGGTTAGTAGATCAATGTTTCCAAGAAAGCGGGGTTAACACACGGCTTGTGAGACTTGTCAGTAAAGTTGGTTAAAAAGCAACTTGAAAAGGTTTGTAGCAAGGTTAAAGAAGAATGGCTAGTGTTAGATATAGTATTCACTTTAGTCAATAGGTTAGGGGGTTTAGTGTAAATTTAGCTCTAATTATAGCTATATTAAGGTTATTGGTTTCTCTACGGCCCAAGCCCATCCTCCCCCTCATCTCTATAAAAGGAGGTGAGAGGGGAAGGGTTTCACACATATTAATTCTTCCAACCTGTTTGTTCTCTCCCCCTCATCTCTACAATAAAGAGGTGGGGGGGGGGGAGGGGTTTGTACTTCATTCTTTTCTTTACTCAATAAACATATAATATTAAGGGTTATATTCTTGTGCATCTTTTTCTTTTCTGTCATACATAATCTGCTGGGGTGTGTTCATCTTCAAGATCGGATTTATTCCGCACTAGTAACCAGGTTGTAGGGTGATCGAATCCTACAAGTGGTATCAAGATCTCAGGTTCGCGGGTTCTCTAGTTAACAAGGATTGATCAAGAAGAGGTCTTTGTTGTTCATTTTTTCTAGAAGGAACAGGATTGTTCTATTCTGTTTGGGCTACCAGGTTCTCGACAAAAAAAAGTTCTTGGTGTTGAGGTTTTTTGACGTCAAGGAGCAGCAGGGTATCGACAGGTAAAGGTTCTTGAGTTCTTCGATTGTCCGGGTTCGCGACAAGGTGTAGAAGACTTAAGCGAGTTATTGCACAAGGTACTTTGTTTGATTCGGTGTTGTGAGGTTTATATCCCAAGGTTATCAGAATAAACAAAGGGTTGGAGAATAAGTCCAAGACTTGTCGAGGTTGCAAGGTTTCTTAGGTTACAAGAAATTGTTTTGCAAAAATAAAAGTACGACAAGGGTTACTTCAAAAAGCGTAGGTTACTTTCTTGATTCAAGGGTTGTCGATTTGTTGGACGGTTTATGCCCATGGTTCGATCAATATTTGAGTAAGAAAGGGTTTTGTTTTTTGAAGGGTTTCTTGCTTTGATCGACTTCTAAGAAGGTTTATTCTTAGGGTTATGTCGATAAAGTAAGGGTTTTTACAAACGGGTTACTTTGCTAGATCGTGCTTTGTGTATGCAAATTCACAAAAGGTTAAACGGTTAGCAAAGGGTTAAAAGAATGGCTAGTATGAATACTATGTTAAACATCGAAAAGCTCGATGGGAATATTGTACAAAAGCATGAAGGTTCAAAACAAGTTGGGCTCAAACAACTTGGTCCTGGTGTTGAAACAGCAGTCCATGGAGTACATGATGAAAAACGTATTTGGTTTGAGGTGGAACTACAGGGAGCTCAAGGGGATCGTGAAGCTGAGGTTTTTCAGGTTAGTAACGATGATACTGCAGTGGCTCAAAGATGGTTGAAGGACAAGCAACCTGAAGAAAAGACAAACACGGATTGCTTGGTAAAGGAGCAGGAAAAGGAATATCAGACTGGGTGGAAGATCAAGACGGGAAATGTTCTTGATTCTTATAATCAGAGGTCTACACAACAATATATGAAGAGTGGGGTCGCCAAACATTTGGGTGTTGCAGGGATACAGCAGCAGAATGAGTTGGTTAATAAGACAAACGTGACACTCTTGGCAAAGGTACGTTGTTTTCTGATTCAGACCAAGATTTTTTGGGCAGAGGAAACAACCATGTCTACATATCTAGTGACAAGGTCACCATCATCAGCGATTGGATTTAAGACGCCTATAGATATGTTAGGGTTTTTTGGTTGGCTTGCTAGTATTAAGCAAGGGATGCTTGAACCGGTTAAGGTCAGGTGCATATTCTTGGGATACCGTAAAGGTATAGTGGATAATAAGCTTTAGAGGTTTGATGACGTTACTTCAAAGGTAGTACTTTACAAGAATATGGGTTTCAGTGAAAGTGGGGAATACAAGAAAACTTTCATTGGTTCTGGTGTAGGTACGGGTTCAATGCAGGTGTTGCAAGGAGATGAGTTTGATGTGGAACCTCATGGGAATGTCGATCATGTAGTTGGTTCACAGGAAGTACAAACTCAGGATTTGATATACTATCATCCAGCACGTGATAGGGAGCAACACTTAGCATGTGAACTATTCGGGTATAGAGAAGATAGTAATGAGGCTGCTTTTGCAGTTGCTCCAGTGAAGAAGATTTATGCACATGAGTCATTAACTTTAAATGATACAGTTCCTTGTGAGGTAATTTCCAAGTGGAAGGCTGTATTGAAAGATGATATGGATGCTCGGTCAGATGTGTATGTGCTCAGCAACGGTTGCAAGAAATGCAGTGACGATAGCGATGTCTATTACTGGGAGTATACACCAGGTATGTTCATACATCTATTTCTTTATATAGATGGTATGGTTTTTTCTTACGGATGCAAGGCTAAGATCTGGATTACCAAGGGTTTGCTGGTTAAAGCAAAGGGAAATATACTTGGTTTGAAGATCATCAGGGATTAGAGTGGTAATACTCTAAGGGTGTCACAGTCTAAGATTCACAATGAAAAGTTGGTACAGACTTTGTTGAAGGGGCACTCCATACTATCGCTGGAGGGTAGTCTATCAAGGGACTGTGATGTAGAAAAGAATGCTAAGTGGTCATGTATATATGCGGTTGGAAGCCAAGAGTATCAGATAGTCTGCACGAGACTTGACATAGCATCTGCAGATGTGGGTATGTTGGATATGTTTGATCGTGGATTACAGACAAACGTCAGGTTTTTGTGGATTTTGACTACGCCATGAGTAGATCAATCACAAGGTACGAGTTTATGATACAAGGATGTGTAGGAAGCTGAGAAGCTATGATGTTGTACATGATGGTTTTGTGAACAACTGAAGCGGCGTATATGATACTTACTGGGGCTTGGAAGAAGAAAATATAGCTAAAGGGATTTTTGGCAGAGTCAGGATATGAGCTAAGTTTAGTAGCAGGAATTGCTACTGGTGCCTTGGTAAAAGGCGGTTCCCGGTCTGAGGTTCCAACACAGGGGTTATACATGTTTGATTTTTACATATGTAGGCCAACTAATGCTTAGTTGGTGCTGAAATAATACTAGTTTGATTTTTACATATGTAGGCCAACTAATGTAATGGGGTTATACATGTGGAAACTAGCAACTATGTAGCAACGTTGCAGGTATTGATGGATCCGAACAACTTATTATTTGTTTATAAGTTTTTAATGCTCAAGAATGTATAATCATTTTCTGTTGTTTTAGTTGCTTATATTGTGTTTGAACTTGGAATTTAGATTTGCTTTCTCGTGAAGCTACTGAAAAATAGGTAAAGTAACTTAGAGAGGAGTTTCTTGCAGTTACATTTTAGTGTGGCAGTCAAAAGCAGAGATGTAATCTGGGTTGAAAAACTGCAAAGGCTGCGAATACATCTACAGGTGCAACATCAAATTGGACATCAAAGCTTCAAAGTATAAGTAAGTTGTTCATTGTTTCAATGGGTTAGCGTGAACAGGGATCCCTTTCTGAAAGAAACATGCAGTTGTAATTGTAGCTATCTAATTAGAGGGATCATATTAGAGTAAGAAGTAATAGAAGTTATCGCTTATGGTGGTGTTTGCACATATATTGTAGAATAGAACAACTGAAAATAATAGTATCAGATGTTAATACACTAATAATTCTTTATAAGTTTTTCAGAGATTGTATCAAGTAAGGGCGATACGATGTTAG
>BQNB010108170.1:7914-21522 GCA_026074375.1 Tanacetum coccineum | reverse complement strand
TCTCATTCTATGATCCCAGTGTTAACAAATAAAGAAAGTCAAACTTGTTAAAAAATGAGAAAATCCAAAAAATATTAGTTGTAGTTAGTGTAAATTCAGAAAATGGTGAAAACGAGGCTTACATGTTTACTACATAACATTGTGTGAGGACACACAATACCTTAGTTTGGGGGATTTGATAAGTGCTTAATTACACATATCTTTTACCTCTAAAAACGAGCTTAAATGACCAAAAACAGACAAAAACTGCCAAATATATGTTTGTTTTGCATTTGTATTGTGCAGGAAGTGGATATCAACAAAAAGACAGAAAACCAAGCCAAAATGACAAAACTGAGCATGGAATGGAAAAGACTGTGCAAAATCAAGGCCAAAGTCCAAAAATGCCAAAGTCAGAGTCAATACAGAAGAATCAGCAGTCAAACCGGAGCCGGAACTGAAGAATACTATTGGATGCTTCTTAACCCACTGTTGGGCCGGGAAAGCCCAATAGTATATTTATGAAGACTGTGAAGACCAAATGGGCCCTCAATCAATTTCAACAGCCCATTTGTGTGCAATTGACAAAGACTGTGAAGACTTTGAAGACCCAATCCTAGCCCAGTTACAGCCAATCTCAGCCATTGTACACACAAAACCCACCTGAACCTTATTGGGCCTTAAAAAGCCCAATAACATAAGCCTAAACCTTATTGGGCCCAGACACACTCAATTGGGCCCAATACAAGCCCAAAAGCCCAACACAAAACCCAAGCCCAACAAAAGCCCACAATTCTTTTTATAAAACTTTAGGGGCTAAATTGCCAATTTTAAAAGTTGTTTTATAAAGAAAAATGAAAAAATACAAACACAAGGGCTGGTTTTGCAATTTACCAAAACCCTTTTATTCTTTTAGTTATAAAACGCAGGGACCATTATTGCAATAACCCAAAACCTTTTAACTCTTTTAGTTATAAAAACAACAAGGACCATACATGCCACTTTCCAAACTAGTTTATAACTAAACTCGGGCCAAGATAGAAATGAAAAGAGAAAGAAAGTATGAGGGGCACTCTTGCCTCTTCCCCAAACATCCCTTTTAAATCCTGCAACCATAACTGTACCATAACCGTTTACCGCCAAAACCCAAACAGCCCTCTCCCACGGTTTCTAAGCCATACCACCTCCCTAGTACACTCACAGCTCACCCATACCCATTTCCCACAACCCATTGCCCCTATAACCTTTCCCTGTTGACAATCACACAACCCGAAGACCCCCTTCAATGGTGAGATGGTGTACAAGGCAAATAGAGGGCTAGGATTGCTTTGGAGGTATTGTACACTCACAGCTAACACAACCCAAGACAAAGAGAAGGCAAAGGACCTCTATAAAAGAGAAGAGAGCAAGCCGAACCATAAAAAAAATCCCGTTTTTACTTTCTTAGTATAAATTTTAATTAAGTTTGTTTTAAGATTTGTTGTACTCAGTTTCTTTTTAAGTTTTCCATTACGAATTTGAGCAATATATTTCTGTTTTCAAGTCTCTTCACTCTTTGATCTCAATAATAAGTCGATTTCATCAAATAAGCTCTAATAAGCTCAATTTTAGTTAAACTTTGTTTCTTAAGCACTAATTTTCTCATTTTAATCAACATCATGATTACTTAATGTTTGAGTTCAATTTCAAGCAACAAGGAGAAATAAGCTTCAACTAGCTATTGAGCTTTAAGCTCTTTGTCCTAGAGGCAGGTCCACCTAGGTGATTCATTTCTAAAGCCAACTCACTCTACAGAGTGCTATTTGCTGACACAACTTCATTTCAGGTTTTACTGTCTCAAATTCAAATTAGCAATTTTTAGCTTATTACAAATTTCTTTCTCTATTGGATTTTAATGTCTATTACTGTTTCATTTAGTTAAGTCAGTTTGTAATATTGTTAGTTTAAAGCTAGTTTAGTTTAAAACCAAGCTTGAATGTACTTTTTCAATTTCTGTCATAAGTGAGTAGTATAAGCCTAGGAGATAAACTTGCTTATTTTTCCTAATAAGCTGTAGTTTTAAGTGCTTAATTATTTTAAGTAGGTCAAATTTAGTGTGAGTAGGTAAAAGGTTTTGGCTTAATTAGCTTTCAAACCAGCTTTTAAGCTCATTTGGTTTTGGCAGTTTTACTTAAAGGAGTGTTTGGTTAAAGCTCAATTTGACTTTTAAAGTCAACCTTACTTTGTCAAAGCCTTTCAATTAGTTGAGTTAGGTTATATAACAAGTATTCAAGCAAGTTTTAGAAGTTAGAGTTAGTTTTATAAAAAGTTAGAGTGTAAAAACTCATTCTCAGCACCAGGGCAAATTTCAGCTGTAAGAGGTTAAGATTTTAGGATTTCAAAAGCATTTTAGAGTCCAAGGTTGTGCTGTGCTCATTTAGAATCATTTGGTGAGGTATTAGCTCTAAAATTGAGGCCTTATATTTGAGTGCATTGCCATTTGCATCAGCAAACAAATAGATCAGCAACATAGTAATAGCAGCACTTTGATTTTCTAGTTTAAATTTTCTTATGAATTTTTTTTTTCACCATTAGTTAGAATTTAGCAAAAGCTTTTATCTAGGTTAACTCAAAGTCAATTGTGTAGCTTATTTCCAAAATCTCAGCATTAAAGGTTCAGTAATAAGCTTGTTAGCTTATTAGAAAAAAAAGCTCAAAAACAGTTTCATTAAGACTTTGCTCTTTTTCATCTTAATTTTCTTCCTAAATTTGTTAAGCATGGGTTAATTTTAGTTTAAATCTTCTTAATACACATCTTAAGCTAGAAATAGCTTCTTTTGTTTTTCTTTTTCACCTAGAAATAAGCTCAATATAAGCTAGAATCTAAAAAGCTCTCTAAAGCCTTACTTTCTGTGACAGGGAACTTACAGCTTATTTTTCAGCTTATTCTTTTGTCAAAAGTCCAAAGTGTCTTTATTAAAGTTGTTAAGAATAAGCTGATTAACAACTTTGTAGTTTTAAGTTTTTTTTAATTCTCAACTTTTTAAATAAGCAAAATAAGCTGATAGCGTAGGGTCTATTTGGTACTTTTCTTAAAGTTTAGGGTTACCCGTTTCTATTGTAGTGTAAAATTCCAAATATTAGCCCGCCTACCCTGTAGTTTACTTTCTTTCACTTTTTACCCTGTCTTTCTTAATTAAATAAAAAAGTTAATATTTTTTGTTTTTATTAGTTTTATATAATTAAGGGTTTATAATTTATTAACAAATTAGTCAATAGCCAATAGAAATTGGGGCTTTTGTCCATAATTTTCTGCACCTTTGTTATGTTTAATACAAAACCATTTTTCCTATATTGTTCTTTATTAAAGTTGTATTTTCTAAAATTTAAATAGATTTTAGTTATTACTTTTTCTTATAAAAATCATAAAAAAATAGAAAAAGAGTTGAAAAATAAAAATTATTTTTTGCATTAATTTTCATTTTAAATCTAGTATTTTTGAAAAATAAAAGAAAAATTTTAGTGTTAATTTGTTAGAAAAAGTTTAATTTTTTGTTAATTAATTAAATCTTAGAAAAATCATAAAAAATTCAAAAATTAATAAAAAAAATATTTTTCTTTTTTATAAAATTTTCTTTTGTCATTTAGTGTCTAGGAAAAATATAACATTTAGTATAGGTTTAATTTTTCTTAAATTTCAGTCTAGACCCGTTTTTACCCGATACTTTTACCGGTTTCTTTTCGTTTAACTTCAAACGACCTCGTTATTAGTTCTAGTTTTCTTTATTTTTCAAATTAAGTTAATTAGAATTTAATTTTGATTTTTAATTTAATTTAGCATTTATTTTCTTAATTTTTAGTATTTAGGTTCCGATACCTAGATTCTGGTTCCCCGTATTTTGAATAGATTTTAATTTTAAATTTCCCTATATATCTAATATTTTGTTTTCCCTAATTTTTAAAGATCCCCATTTCCTATATCTGTTTCCCGTAGATTAAATTAGGTTTTATTTAATTAATTTTAGTTGTAATTATATCAGTGTTTCCATCATATCTAAATATTCTCCATCATTCAATTTCTCATCAAACCAGGATTACTTTCAATTGCAGCCTCGTTGGGACATACGACCCGGGAATATCTCTTCCGGAATCTTTTTATAATTTGATTCTTATATATTTAATCTCTTTGTGTAGATTTTTGACCTTGTTGCTTGTAAGGGAATTTGGTTGAGATTTGCATTTGTGTTATTTTATATGTATACTATTTGACGAATCATCAGGCCTAGTATCACTTACTACTGCTAGACCAGTAACTGCTCAACCCAAAACAACAGTGAATAGTGTAAGACCAATGGCAAATGTTTTTAATAAAGCACATTTA
The DNA here is from genome assembly GCA_026074375.1 of Tanacetum coccineum. Classification (NCBI taxonomy): domain Eukaryota; kingdom Viridiplantae; phylum Streptophyta; class Magnoliopsida; order Asterales; family Asteraceae; genus Tanacetum; species Tanacetum coccineum. The sequence goes on along the minus strand of BQNB010108170.1, from coordinate 17,183 downwards.
ACTGTTAGAAGGCCCATTAACAACAAAAAAGCAACTAAAAAGAGTAATTTTAATAAGAGGGTTAATATTGTTAGTGGTAAGAATGTTAATACTGCTAGGCCAAAAGTAGTACTTAATGCTGTTAAGGGAAACCATGTTAATGCTATTAAGGTCTCAGCTTGTTGGGTTTGGAAAGCAAAGACTAAAGTAATAGACCATGTTTCTAAACATAACAGTGCATCAACCATTCTAAAATGGTTTGATTATAATGATGCACAAGGCAGATCCAAGTCAGTGATGGCTTGGGTCCCCAAAAGAGACTGATTTTTTTACCTTATGTGCAGGGCAATCCACAGCAAGATTTGTAGGAGAAAGGAGTAATTGACAGTGGATGCTCAAGGCACATGATAGGGAACATGTCCTATCTCATTGACTTTGAAGAAATTGATGGAGGATATGTTGCCTTTAGAGGTAACCCCAAAAGAGGGAAAATCACAGGCAGAGGTACAATCAAACTGGTAATTTAGATTTTGAGAATGTGTATTTTGTAAGAGAGTTAAAGTTTAACCTCTTTAGTGTCTCACAAATATGTGACAAAAAGAATAGTGTTCTCTTTAATGACACTGAATGTATTGTTTTATCTCCAAACTTTAAGTTAACTGATGAAAGTCATGTTTTACTTAAAGTTCATAGAAAGGAAAATATGTATAGTGTTGATTTAAAGAATATTGTTCCTAAAAGAGGTCTAACTTGTCTCTTTGCAAAAGCTACATTTAAAGAATCTAAACTTTGGCATATGAGACTTGGACACATAAATTTCAAAACTATGAATAAACTGGTTAAGGGAAATCTTGTAAGAGGTTTACCTTCAAAACTTTTTGAAAATAATCAAACCTGTGTTGCTTGTCAAAAGGGAAAGCAACATAGAGCTTCTTGTAAGTCCAAAACAGTAAGTTTAATCAGCCAACCTTTACATATGTTGCACATGGATTTGTTTGGTCCAACATTTGTAAAAAGCTTAATGAAAAAGATGTATTGCCTAGTTGTCACAGATGATTACAGTAGGTTTAGTTGGGTTTTCTTTCTAGCTACTAAGGATGAGACTAGTGGCATTCTTAAGTCCTTTATAACTGGAGTAGAAAATCTAATAGATCAAAGGGTTAAGGTAATTAGGTGTGACAATGGAACTGAGTTCAAGAATAAGGAGATGAATCAGTTTTGTGAGAGAAAAGGTATTAAGAGAGAATTTAGTGTAGCTAGAACTCCTCAACAAAATGGAGTAGCTGAGAGGAAAAATAGAACACTAATTGAGGCTGCTAGGACAATGCTAGCTGATTCTAAGCTACCTACTACTTTTTGGGCTGAAGCAGTTAATACTGCTTGCTATGTGCAAAATAGGGTATTAGTAACTAAGCCTCATAACAAGACCCCTTATGAACTTTTTCTTGGTAGAAAACCAGCTTTAGGCTTTATGAGACCATTTGGGTGTCCTGTTACAATTCTCAATACCATAGATCACTTAGGCAAGTTTGATGGTAAGGCTGATGAAGGATTCTTTGTTGGGTACTCAATCAATAGTAAAGCATTTAGAGTATTCAACAGTAGAACTAGGATAGTTGAAGAGAACCTGCATGTCCAGTTTAGTGAGAATACACCTAATATTGCAGGAAGTGGACCAAATTGGCTTTTTGATATTGATGCACTAACAAAGTCAATGAATTATAAGCCAGTTGTTGCAGGAAATCAGTCTAATGGTAATGCAGGTACAAAAGCATGTGATGATGCAGGTAAAGCTAGAATGGAGACAGTACCTGGCAAAGATTACATTCTGCTACCATTGTGGACTGCTGATCCACCATTCTCTCAAAGTTCAAAGAGTTCTCCTGATGCTGGATTCAAACCTTCAGGAGATGATGAAAAGAAGGTTACTGAAGAACCAAGAAAAGAAGGTGGTGATTCAAGTAAAGATAGTGAATGTAGTGATCAAGAAAAGGAAGATAATGTTAACAACTCCCCAAAACGTAGTATCCCCAAGGGTTATCCTATAGCACCTCGTGCCTCATTGACCTGAGAAAACATGCTTTAAGACGTCAACATAAAGTTGGTGAATTCATAAGGTTATGAAAAACGTAATGTAGGACCGCAAGATTTTCCCTGTGATAATGCAACAGATGTGATTTGTCTCGATATACGTATATAAGGATAATATCAATAATAGTATATTAATAAGTATTCTGTAAGGATTTAAGAAGATTACTTTTATCCAAAGTAAAATTCAAAACCTTCCGAGTCGTATCCCGACAAAGCGTGAATTGAGAATCGGTTAAGTTCGTGATCGTGTGATTTGAATGATTTCAAGGATTTTGATTTTTGATTCTATTTCTACTTATGAAAATGCAAAAACAATTAAGAGCAGGAAAACAAGTAAGGCAATTAAGATTTAAACCTAAAAACGATAACGAGAATCCTAAAATGCGACTAAACAAGCAGCAAATCAAAATTTTAACCCTAACAAACTCAAATTTAATTTCTATACAATCCTAAATGTTAGAATAATTTTAGAAAAATGATTTATATTTTTTTATGTTTTTATTTAATTTATTTATGAATTTCAAAAAACTATCTTATATCTATAAATGTGTTATAAATAATAACTTATTATAAAAAATTTTGGAAAAAATTCTGAAAATACTTTGAACTTTGACTAAGATAATGGTGAAAAGAAAAAATAAGAATAACCCTTCTTTATATAAGCTGCTAATAGCTGGAATAAGCTTACAAAGGCAATAAACTGAAAAATGTATTTAAATAATTAATAGTGCAACATAATAACAGAAAAGTCCCAAGGGCGAGTTGGCAGTGGAGGTGTGTGTCAAAGCATTGGGGGTTAAGGTTGAGGTATTGGGTTCGACCCTGGGGCTTCCCTATACCCCCAATGTTTTTATTTTTGAAATTTTCTTTTTGGAAAAGCTTTATACTACTAAAATAAGAACTTTTTGTAAAATGACTTTTTCTGAAAATCACAAATAAGCTAGAAAAAACTAGTTTTAAGTTGACAGGTTTGGCTAAAACTAAAAAATGACTAATAAGCTAAGCTGTTTGGATTACTTTAGACACAATAAGCAAAAGAAAAGACTAAAAAGTTAAAACAGACCAAGTATCACCTAATACGCCACCTAGATTAGACATAAGCTAATTAGATGAAGTAAAAAAAGCACTAGAAAGTTTAAAAGGACAGCAGACAATAAAAGGCAGACTCTAAGGAAAATTAGCCAACTTATGATCTTCAATTAAGAACAAATAAGCACTTGTAATAAGGTGTAGACCAAAACGATTGGAGTTTACGCTTCCAAATGCTATAAAAACAAGCTTGAGAAAATTGGATTTGAAATGAGCTAGAAATGGGGGAAGACTTGTAAGAAAACTGACAGTTTAAAAAACTAATTTTTTTGAATTTTTTAGTTTAAATACATTGAATTGACAGCCCTATAATTAAGCTACTAAAAGATGATTTGAAAACTTAAAAACCTAAAACAGACCAAGCTTGATGTCTAATGAGCTTAATCTATCAAAATCAGATCCTAAAACAAACATTTACTTATCTAAATTTGAACTTAAAATGACTTTTTAAGCTTATAATTTAAATCAAATGCAATTGTTGACAGTTTAAACCAAAACAAACATAGACTAAACTAATACACTCCTACTGCATTTGAGACTCAAACAATCATGAAAACAATACAGGATGACCACTAATCAAGATTAAATCAGATATGCTTTGTTATCAACCTAGAAAAACTCAGATTCAAACCATGGTTACTTTGAACCTTAAAATTGAATTTTAAACCTTAAAAACTTGAATAAACTAAATTTTAAACTTAATTTGAGCTTATCAAATTTGACTAAGTAGTCAAGAGCAAACTAACAATAAGCAGAAAATAAGCTAATGCATAAATTTAAGCTAAAAATGAGTAAAAGGAGGAGTACCTTTATCCCAGCTAAACACGGATAAATAAGCTCTCAAGGAGTTGATCTACAAGCTTCAGCTTGTTTAAAAACAAGCTGGTATTGTCCATAAGCCCATCCCAAATTGGCTTATCATCCACATAAGCTAAGGTATATTTAGGGTGGAATAAGGTTAAGTTCTGATTCAGTTAAGCTTTAAGGGCTTAACTGAATACAAGGTAGCTTATTTAGTACAAGGAGCTTATTAGAGCTTATTAAGTGACATTTAAATCATTATAAGCTAAAGTAAAACAGAATTTAAAACTTTAAGATTTAAAAGGAAACTTGCAATTTTATTAATATAGAAAAGTTTACAATGCTGGAAAAGAAAGTTCAATAAGCTAAACTTTACAAATAAGCTGCTAAAACTAAGAATAAGCTAAAACTAGACACCTCTCAGCTGTGTGAGGAGGTCTTCTTATATAGTGATGAGGGGAAGGATCCAGAACCCAATGACGCTCCCTAATCTTCAATCTCGACCCTTTAATCTTGATTATTCTCCACTCAATATGATCTTGGCCCTTGATTTGATGCCACACATCATTACCCAATCATTGGCCTTGGGATTGCCAACCTGGCAGGCCAAAAACATCATCACTTGCGTCATGTGACAGGGTTGTCAGCTTCTAGAAGGGAGGTCGTATGGGTGAATGGGTGGATTTTACCCTGCGTGTGAAAGGAGTAAAAATGGAGGGAAAGAACGAAGGTGAATAGTTATTTTGACTATTCCCTCGTTATAAGGGTTGACCAGGAGTGGGGTGTTGGGCCTTTTATTTATAAGTTTGACCTAGGTTATGGGCTTTTTTATAATTATGTTGGGCCGGTTTAAGGATTTATAGGTTTAATGGGTTAACGGGAGTTAGGGTTAAGGACTAATGGTGCAATTTGGTTTGGACTGATGGTGTTAGTCCCCAAGGACTAACTTTGTAATAGTTTTAGGGTATTTTAGGGTAAAAGGATTAACGAGATTGGAATTGGTTAAGACTTAAGATAAATTCGCCTTCGGCTTCGATTTCTCGTACTCTTTCCATTCCCGTGCTCGGTTTTGTCCGTTTTGCTTTGTTTTTGTCCTTTTGTGCAATATCCGTTACCTGCAAGACACAATTCATAATACAAATGAATACAATGCATTATTATGTCATTTTCGTTCATTATTGGTCTTTTTAGCTCGTTTTATTAGGTAAAAGGTATGTGTATTTAAGCACATACCAAAATCCCCCATACTAAGCTATTGCCGTGTCCTCACGCAATGTCATAAATACAAACTTAGAAAACCAACAATTTCAACCCCCTTAGACTAATTACCTCAAAAAGTAGCTAAGTGTTCATCTAAGGGGATTTAAAAATCACTAGTTTTGAAAAGCACCCCGTTTTACCCTTTTTATGTATTTATTATTAACATTCATACATATCATAACTTCACGGAACAAGAAACACTAAAAAGGATAAATTCATCGTCCTTGATTTTTCACCTGCCCCAAACTAAGCTTAAAAACGAAATCATTGTTAAATACAAGTTAAGATGCTAACACTACTCATAAATGCTAATTGTGGATGCATAGCTACTTTCCGCTCCCTTATTTCCTAAATCCTCTAAAGATTTTATTATTATTATTTGTGACAAATAAATTAATGTCTTATTCATATAAAGTAAACCTGGTTTAGACCACAATTAGTTTGAAATCCTTTCCTAAAGAGACGATATGGTGAGAATAAGGTCCACATTAAGGTTTTAATTTCGCACGATTTAGGGGTTATCCTTTTTAGATAACCCCGGAGTCGAAATTTGGCTTTATTATTATTATTATTGCAACATTATTAAACCTCGGTCCTTTAAACAACTGCCACATCGGTATGCGAGCCGACCATGGTCCAGGAGTCTTATTTCGACCTCGGTAAATTCCTTGACCTTTTAGAAGGCTGCAACATCGGTTGTGAGCCGGCAAGATGCATCAAAGTTTTATCAGTCTTGGATTATTACTATGTGCCTTATTTAGAAGACTGCCACATCGGTTGTGAGCCAACAAGAGGCAGTAAACTTTTATCATCCCATAATTTTTATTTATTATTATTATTACCTCCACCCTTTAAACGACTACCACATCGGTTGTGAGCCGGCAAGAGGTAGTGGTCTTATTTCGGCTTCGGTCTATTATATAACTTATTATTATTAGCCAAATTTCAAGTGATGTGGTCTTTTAACTACCTAGACAACGGTAGCGAGCCGTTAGGAATCGGTAGCCTATTTCCCCACCACAATGACAAAACCTTGATGTATACCTTACTTTCACCAGAAGGAATCTCTACGAAGTGATCTAAACTAAGAATCGCAAAAACCTAAAGTAACTTTATTTATTCAACAATTATATAAAGTTTATTAAGCTGATGGGAGCAAAAAGCCACAATTAACCTCTATGAGCCTTAAAGAGTTCCAACTACTCTATGTTTAGCATCTAACTTATATAAAACTCTATCATTTCTCATTCTTCGCAAATTTAAAATCTTTAATAAAAAGATCCGCGAATGCTTAGTCTAATAAAATAAGCTTAGCATATTTAAAGTCTATCATGGAAACTTGCAAACTCTTGGCTTTTTATAAGCTAGAATTCACGTTTTAAAGCTTCTTGTATAAAAGACTAGCAAAAGCTTAAATTTATATAAGTTAAGGGGCAAGCTAGAGCGCAACATGCTCGATCAAGTCAAAATTTATTCCTTAAAAAGACAAAACTATGTGTCAAAACACTTATTCTATTTTTGAAAATTTTTAATTTTGGCATATTTTTGGTGGAAAAACGGGGTTACGTAAAGACAAGGCAAATGCAAGTAAGATCAAATCGAAAGATCCCCCCCATACTAGAACTACACATTGTCCTCAATGTGAGACTGTCACTCCTATTATTATTTTCAAGGCACAATCAACTATTGGGGATCTCTACGAAAATCTAAAGCCGTTTATTAAGTATGCTCTAGATATAAATGTTAAATCAATAAGATCTAGGATATCGGATTCCTATATATAAGCATACGAAGGATTAAAGATCGAATGGACGATGGACAAAACCATGAGCACGAGAGTCTTCATAATCCGAGCAATCCTGGACATAAAACACAAAACACGAAACACGAGAAAGGAAGAGGCGAGCCTCCTCACATCACACTTATTCATTATTATACTACTACTAGGGATAAGCATAGGTTGCCACCCGCGAAGCGCTTGTTTTTGTTAACTGAGTCACGAGCCTGACTCGACCTCGAATTTAGTGGTCCATGGGGAAAGTTTAGAGATCCGGGACAACCATTTGTGGTATGTCCCCTCCAAAATAGTGTTTAAGTCTATGACCGTTCACCTTGAGATTTGGTCCGTCGGTTTGAGATAACTCGACGGTTTCATAAGGGAAAACTTGAGCAACGGTGAACGGTCCGGTCCAACGAGTTTTGAGCTTGCCCGAGAAAATCTTTAATCGAGAATTGAAGAGAAGAACATGATCACCAACGTTGAAAACGCGGTTCTTAATCTTGGAGTCATGAATTTTCTTTGTTTTCTCTTTGTAGATTAAAGAGTTCTCGTAAGCTTGATCCCGGAGTTCATTTAATTCATTCATTTGAACTTTCCGGTGATCACCCGCGGTCTTAAGGTTAAAATTACAATGGTGTAGTTCATACCATTATGTCCCACGGTGGGTCCGTTATGGCAAGCCGTGAGGATATCAACGGCTTCTTGGCCGTGAACACATCGTCTAATTACTTGATCTGCACAAATCTTAAACAAGTAGGGGTCGTCCCAAAAATAATGCTTAACGTCCTTAAAGAATTTCTCTGTTTTCTAGGACGACATTCCTTTCATACAAAAACTTTCCGCATGGTAATTTGCATGTTGGAATACCTCGGGGTACTATAGCAAACCATGGGGTACTAGAATCAATACGAAAGGTAACCATCCCAAGTGTCTCGAGAGGAAATGTTTCCGTAATTTCCTTGTTCTCGAGAACATCTTGGTGGGCATTTTCAAGTCTTGATAAGTGGTCGGCAGCGAGATTCTCAGCTCCTTTTTTATCACGAATGATGACATCAAATTCTTAGAGTAGGAAAATCCACCAGAGCAATCTCGGTTTAGCATCTTGCTTGGCAAAAAGATATTTGAGAGCCGAGTGGTCCGTATACACTATGGTCTTCGACAAGACTAAATAAGGCCAGAATTTCTCGAAAGCATATACCACGGCTAATAATTCTTTCTTCGTAGTAGTGTAATGTGCTTGAGCATCTGTCATGGTCTTACTAGCATAGTGTATAGGCTGAAAATGTTTGGTCTTACGTTGCCACGAGACTGCACCTACCGCGTAATCACTAGCATCACACATAATTTCAAATGGTAGGTCCCAATCGGGGGCAATTAATATCGGAGCTTCGGTTAAATTCTTCTTAAGTATATTAAATGCTTCAATACATTTTTTTGAGAAAATAAACGGGGTTTCCTTTTCAAGAAGATGGGTCATTGGCCGGGCGATTTTAGACAAATCTTGAATAAATCAATGATAGAACCCGGCGTGACCTAAAAAACTTCGAACGCCTTTGATGGAAGTCGGATGAGGGAGTTTAGCAAAAACATCAACTTTAGCTTTGTTGGCCTCAATCTTGGACTTTGAAATCTTATGTCCTAGAACAATGCATTCTTTTACCATAAAATGACATTTCTCCTAATTTAGAACTAAATTAGTGTCTTCGCACCATTTGAGCATTTTGTCTAAATGGGAGAGGCATGAGGAGAAAGAATCCTCGAAGACCGAGAAATCATCCATAAAGATCTCCATTCTTTCCTCGATCATGTCATGGAAAATGGCCATCATGCACCTTTGGAACGTGCCCGGAGCATTACATAAGCCGAAAGGCATGCGTCGGTAGGCAAACGTCCCATAAGGGCAAGTGAAGGTGGTAATCTATTGGTCTTGCGGGTCAATTTGAATATGAAAATATCTCGAGAAACCATCTAGAAAACAATAGTATTTATTTCCCGCGAGTCTTTCAAGCATTTGATCCATAAACGGTAACGGGAAATGATCTTTACGAGTGGCATCATTTAACTTTTGGTAGTCAATGCATACACGCCCTCCCGTAACTAATCGAGTAGGTATCAACTCATTATCTTCATTTTTAATTACGGTTATTCCACCCTTCTTAGGCACACAATGAACGGGGCTTACCCACGGGCTATCGGAGATACGGTAAATCAATCCGGCATCAAGGAGTTTGATAACTTCCTTTTTGATAACCTCATGAATTTTTGGGTT
>BQNB010108169.1:0-17842 GCA_026074375.1 Tanacetum coccineum | reverse complement strand
AATAAGTTATGAACCTATGATCATTACTTGTTTTAATGACTATTCTAATTACTTGAACATACCTATTTATGATAAAAAAAATTATAAATGCAAAAATGAGGAGTTATAGTAAAATTAATCACATAAATAAATATGGAGTAATGACTAGAAAAGAAATGAATTTACATGATTATTATGATAAATTCAATGTTAAAAATAATAATTTGATAATTAAAAACCTAGAAATAAAGAGTTCTATATAATCCGTAACTGAAAAACACAAAAGTACGCCGCACTTTTTAAAAAGTATGACGAATTTTGAAAAAACAAGGCAAGTACGCTGCACTTACAGGTCTGACATATTACGGAAGCTTTGTAAGTCATTTACTAGGCAAAAACCGTTCAAATTTTTGACTTGTGAATGTTTACTAATTCTATTTAATTATGAAACATCACTTATGTTTGCTTGTACTAACCAACTAATGTTTATTTTGATGTTTTGTAATATTAAGATAGAAATGGATCCAAACACGAGCATTGGTTGATTGTGCTTAGGAGAGAACAACCAAGGTTCCGTGGCTGAAGGTATTAAGAATAAGGAACATTGGGAAGGACCTAAGTTCCAAGACACAGATAGTAGTGGGCAAGAGAAAGAAGCTAACGTCTTTACTTTCTATAGGATAGAAGAAGAGGGTGAACGTTATTTCACACCATGCTATTTGGCGGATTACACGCTTACGATGGAGAAATTAACTTAAAGTATGAGAAAAACTTGATCTCAAACGAGTTCGCGGTCATGTTATGTTTGGAATACGAGGAGAAAAATGGAGAAAAGCTAGTGAAAAAAGTGTTGTTGGTTTCTCTAAAAGGGGAATCTTATTTTGTAAAATTTATAGTAAATCCTAAGGAGGATGATGTTGAGCCAAGTGTGATACTTGGTAGATCGTTCATGAGACTCGCCAAGGGAATTGCTAATTTTAGAAATGGAATTATTACAATACATCCCGAACTCGATCCATTCTTAGACAACTTTGAAGAAACCGAAAAGTTTGAGGATGATTGTGATCATTTGCTTGACATTGATTTTGGAAACATACCAGAAATCGACGAAGCTGGTCTGCCACCATTCCCCTATAAAATGGGAAAGAGCAAGAGGAACAAGAAAAGAGCACTCAAGAATTTCCAGATATGCTATTCTGATGTGGGACCGTCGTTGTCCAATGGAAAACCCTTGACATAAGAAGAAGCTGCCCGGGAGGCATTGGCTATTGATATCTGGCAAAAGCTTTCAATATTGAGGAAGAAAGACGAGTAATTGAGACTATGAAATATAGTGATTAAGTACAAGAATGTTATTGGTATAGGATTGTTATGGATAAGTTAAGCTAGATGGAGAAATAAGAAAAGAAGAAGAAGCGGTATAAAAGAGTCAAGGGAAGCATTTAAAGGAGAAGGAGGATCCTAGAGCGTTTATTATCACAATCTGACTGGAAGCTAAAATCAACCTTAATGCCTTAGCAGACACCAGTTCAGACATAAATGTCATGCCTTTCTGAATCTACTCAAAACTAGGTAGAGAGGAGGTCAAAAAAGTCAACCGGAGAATTACCATGCTAAACCATTCAAAAGCATAACCTATGGGAGTTCTAAAGGATGTTCTGTGCCAAGTAGGAGTAACCACTATCATTGCGAAATTTCTTATCCTAGATATGCCTATTGATAGAGATGCACCCATACTTATTGGTAGAGGATTTCTATATACTTGTGGTAGCATACTAAACACCATAGATAGGATTACATCCACTTTCGATGGAGTCTTCCATCAGACATTCTGTGCAGCTAAGACTAGTCTGAACACTAAAGGGAGTGACAGTGATGATGAGGAATATTATGGCATCCAAAGGAACATATTTGGAGCACCAATGTATGGACCAAAGCCTGCTAAATATCTTAATTGTAACGATCTGATGGACCGGGCTCTAGCACTGCAGGAAGTCCTAAATCCGTTCAGAAAAATTTATGTATGGAAGAAAGCTATAGGTTTTCTTGGATGTTTGCCTGTACCACTACAACATATGGAATGGAAACCAGATTATGAAGGGAATCTCTGTAAGAAAGAAGAAGGGGATGGACAGTGGCATGCTGAAATTAGATTAACAGACCCCTACGAAAACGTGTATGATCAAGATTTCAAAACCAAGCCAACAAAAAGGAAACTTTCAAAGTATCATAAGTTAAGTGATGTGATGTCACCTAACTGGTTCCCAAAATAAAAAAAATCATTGTGATTGAAATAAAGGAGCACTTTTCGTACTCCCTCAAATTTTACCTTTTTTATATCAAAGCTATGTAATCTTTGGTTTTATTATCATTAAAAATAAGTTTCTATGAAATATTTAGTGAAATTCTATGTTATTATCAAAATTCTACTATTGTATAGTAGCTTGAGAAAACTTTTTCTCAAAAGTGAGCCGCACTTCTTATGAAGTGCGCCACACTTTCGAGCGGAGAACAAATAAAATAGTATATTTTCCATATTTAAAATTCAACCTAAATTATAAAACTCTAAAACCTGTAATTCATCACGAAAATTCAAACCTTAAGCCTTCAAAACCCTAACAATGCCTAGGGTATGTCTTTTCTTTTTATTTATCTTCAATTACTTTTAATCGAATTCAATATATTTGCTTAATATTTGTTAGAATTAATATATAACTAATGATAGTTGTTAAAATACCTTTGAAGCACCCATTAGAATTTGTATTTTTATGATTCAATAAATAGAATTATGTTAAAATTATAATTAAAATTTTGATTGGTTAATTTTGTTATTTGATAACTACTAAATACTATTGAACAACAACTTCCATTTGGTCGAAAACTGTTTGTACTTCAAAAACTCAGTTAAAAACAAATATAAAGGATAAGTTTTATGTAAGAAAATTTTATAAAAACCCAAAAAGTATGCTGCACTTCCTATGAAGTGCGACACACTTTGACTCGGAAAACAGAGTAGGAAGGTTAAGTTACTATCCTAAACATGTCCGTTGACCACCTAATCTTTCTAACACTAATATTTGCTTATTTCGATGATGTTTTGAATGTAGTCTATTAGAACGCACGATGATGAAGCCGGTTCTTCCTCCTCACGTCCAAAAAGAGCTCGAATTACCAAAAATGTGGAAGAAGCTTTGATGGGGAATGTGCTTCATGAATTCTTGTTGTGGGGGAATTGTAATATGACACTTAAGAACAGGTATAATACCAACCTAGCTGGAAACCTATCAAAACAAATTTACTCTCCTTTTATTATAGATTGGAACGTTTTGAACACCCTTGGTTGTGGTAATGCTATTGACTATATGTTAGAGGTTAGGGTGAACGAAATGGGAAGCGGTGAAGTGCTATTTACATCCGAGGCATGGAAACATGCTTTTGATATTAATGAGCCAATTTACATAGAATTATGTCATGAATTTTATGCAACTTTTGAGTTTGATGAAGATGTGGCCGATGATGAGTTAATGATGAAGAAAGCAATCAAATTTAGGTTATGTGGTAAAGCTTATGCTATGAGTATTCTAGATTTTGCTAAATACTTAGGTTTGTATACTGGTGCTGAAATTCAGGAGTATGGATTTGAAACCTATTTTATTAGAGGTCTTAGGAATGATGATGATTTTAGTGCTGATCAGTATTGGTTGAATATTAGCAGTGAGGAAACATTGACCTTGTCTAGGAGCTCAGCCAAAACAATTAGGAAATTTATGCTCAATGTTTTGCAGAAAATGATTACACATGGTTTATGTCAAAAAACTACAGGTTATGACAAGGTACAGAAGAATGAGTTGTGGTTATTAAGTATGTTTGAGGCCAACCACCAGAATGGATATGCTAATGTCACTGTGTTGATTGCTAAGTGGATGAAGAAAATGGGAGTTGGAACACATAAAGAAAGTTTAATATGTTGTGGAGAGTTTGTGACGAGGATTGCAAAAAGACTTGGTATATTGAGCGATGAGGTGCTAAATGGGCTAAGTGCCCCAACTTATTGCAGAACATTAGATGCCAACATCCTTAGAGAATTGATCAGCTCTAATGGGAGGTTGATACCCGAAGAGATTGCACCTAATATCCCAAGAGTAGCAACACCAAAGGCTCCACGCCATACTACTTCTGATTTATATGACAAGATAAGTCAATTGGAGACTCGAATAAGTGAAATAGAAAGGATGACGCGTAGGCAGTCTTATCATTCAAACAAATATGCTAGAGTTCTAGAGCATATAGCATCGCATTTTAAAGTTACACTGCGTGGCCCATATGATCCACCAAGTTATTTTGAGCAGCAACAACAGTAGGATGATGAAGAGTAATATCAAGATGACACCACTTTGGTTTGGTACCGTTTGTGGTCATGGATTTAAAATAAATTCTAAAAACTCTTTTATTTATTTCTTGTCAAGTGTGATATGCCTTGATTGGCAGCTAAACTATTTCATACTATCATTTCTACTATGAAACACTTTGGTTTATTATATATGTTTGTATTGTGTGTTTTTTATGAATTATTATTACAGAATTAACAGTGAAAGACTGTAAGAATTCATGTATGAAGACTTTATCTTTACCTTCGTACAATCTAATGAAATCATAAAACAAGGGAAGTATTACCTTATGATTCATTTTTCCCATTTATCTTTTCTCTATAATATTTCTCGCATTAAGGGCAATGCTCATATTAAGTATGGGGGGAGATAAATGTTGAAAAATGACTTATATATATATATATATATATATATATATATATATATATATATATATATATATATATATATATATATATATAATATATAGTTAGGATCAAATAAGAAGTTTTCTTAAAATAAGAAGGATAAGAAGTAACTATAACCGCATATCCGAGATGCACCGACTTAAATTAGATGCATCTCTATAATCTTAGATGCATTATAACGCATCATAATGTGTTTTTAGCTTTTAATTAGATGCATATACGTATATTAGATGCATTTTATTTTTTTTATTCCTCTGCATGTGCCGAATCACAAAATCAAGTTGCACCAACACACATCAAGTTAACGTTCGAAACTCAAAATGGTGCATCTAAATGAATAGATATGCATCTAATGCAAGTCGTTGCATCTCAAATATGTGATTTTAGTCACTTCTCACCACTTCTTATTTTAATTTACTTCTCACTGGATCCCTACTCTCTCTCTCTCTCTCTCTCTCTCTATATATATATATATATATATATATATATATATATATATATATATTCCGGATCGATTGAGATGTTTTCAAAAATGATAGATTTTTAACTTTGATTCAAGTTTTTCAAGCGTAAAACTCATTTTAATGTGATTATAATTCAAAATGTGTAAAAAATTCGAATCAATGTTAAAAAATCTCTCGTTTTTGCAATATAAGTAAAATACTAAATCTTTCTAACAAATTTAAGGAATCATTACCATAACTTGATTAAGCAAATGATATTGTGAATCAAATTTCCTGATTTATAGCTTGATTCACTATAAATGATGTTTACTTGTGAATCAAATCAAAAATTATGAATCAATTTGGCTTAAACGTAGATTTCATAATGATTCGTCAAAATAAAACCTTCTCAACAGAACCGGAGCATACACACACACACACACACACACACACACAAACACACACACACACACACACACACACACACACACATATATATATATATATATATATATATATATATATATATATATATATATTCAGCACCATTCTTAGTGAAAGAACCGACAGAACTCCTTTTGTCCAATCATAATTTAGATAATTACTTTTGTATTAATTTAGTATGTTTAATTTGGAAGGGGCAATAAAGAAATTTAACATATATGACATTAAATTAAAAATTCATAATTCAAATTATGCTACATATCAGGAAAAGATACGGTTTTAATTTTATAATTTTATTCATACACATCTGTATAACAAATCACAATATCATACTGAAACCCTAAATCATTCATTCATACACATCTATTTAATCCCCATTAAACCCTAATTTTTAATTAATGATTTAATTAAACCCTAACAAAACACATATTTGTTGTGTTTCTTGCTACGTATAAACATGGTTGTTATTGGTCAAGATGAAGCTACAGACATTGTTCCACATTCAGAAACCAATGTTATTCAAGAGTATGGAATTGATATGGATGTTACGCAATATGATCTGAACGAGAATAACGGTTGTGTTTTTTTTCTTATTTCTTTGTATAATTAGAATCGGTACTTGAAAAACATCAAGATTTGTTAATTTTTTTAAACTGAATAAGTACAAGAAATACTTAATACATGTTAAACACTTAAATCAGTAAAGGGTTTATTAATCATTAAGAAACCACTTAAAACCTTCAAATGTGATTAAATATTTTCCAAACTAAACGATTAAACGATTTAGGTTTACTAATATACGAAATCAGTAACAAAACACCAAAGAAGCTGGATCCGAAAATACTAAATCGATTTAATAAAGGAAAACCATTTTAGATTCCCACTTATAAAATGAAAACGATTTTATTAGAACATATAACAGATCGATTGAATAATGGTAATTAAACAATAGAAAAGAAAAATATAGAGTAAAAACCTAGATTGAACAATTCTTAAAAACAGATCGATTGAATCTTGTGATGTGGCATCGATGAAGCATGATGATGTAACATATTTTATTTGTGGATCGATGATAATGGAGTTGGAGGAAGATGGAGGCCATAGTTTGATCTTGTGGGGGGGAGAGAGACGATGTGATGGTGAGAGATTTTAGAAATATGCAACTGATTGTATTCTTATCAGATGCCTTTTTTCAGGGAGAATTAAAATACCTAATGTGCCCTTAATTTATTTATTTTTCCTGAAATAAGTTGTAGATATTTTTCAGATTGTTATTTTGCATTGATATATTGTACATTATGTGTTATTAAGAGTACAAAAAGTGATTCTGTCAGTTCTCGCACTAATATTGGTGCTGAAAATAAAGTTACACTATATATATATAGTGAAGTGTTATATTGAGAACTCAGTTTATGTGCAGAACTTTACAGAACTCTTAAAATGAATCTGAGCCATTAGATGAAGTTGATCAAAGGTTAAGATTAAAAGTGTCATTTATGTAACTATTACAAAGATTAAGATACTAGTTGTAAACCTGAAAGGGTAACTTAGGAATTTTCTATCATCCCTAAAAAGGTGCTAAATACCTAAAAATCCCTAAAAAAATACAGCCTCTCATTATTGGGAAAAAAACTGATCCGTCAGATCTACACCCTTCTCCAAAACCTCCATCAAACTGCCATATATCCTTAAAAACCTCCATCAAAAGGACAGCGACGACGCATAAATATTATGAGAAAAGGACAAAGGCGACGAATTGATGATGTTTTTTTTGTCGAAAGTTGTGTGATGGAGAACCAAGGCGGTTATTGCCCGAGTAGGATGACAACGGCGATGGCGGTTCAAGGAGGATGAAGACGGCGGTGGCGACCAGGGTGAAATGGTAAGATTCAAAGTTATACTTAAAATGAAGATTTGACGAATACAATATTTAACTGTTCTTATTCATTGATTTAAGGTTTGATTTTTTAATTTGATATTGAATCTCGTTAGAATAATACCCGTCAAAGTAAAAAAGAGTGTTGATCTTTTTTTTAATTTAAGTAAATCTTTAACACAACCGCTTTGTATATGGAATTATTTATTATTGATTTGTTTGTAATTAATTTATAAATGGCTTAGATGGTTTCTGGAAGCATGTTAGTCGGATAACTTTTGTTTTTATAATGAATATTAATTCAAGTTGACTGGTAGCCGCGTATAAGTTGCATATGTAATTGTTTTTTGGCCTTTTCTTTCTAATATATGGAGTTTGGATCAGTCATGATCTTTATTTATTATTGTTGCTTTTCGTGGATTTTTTTTCCTAAGATCCATTTAATTTTTGTTCACTGGTATCGATTTGTGATCTAGTGTATAGATTTTAACTGTAATAGTTTGTCAATAAACCGAGTGTGCAAATGTGTTTTACATGTCTGTTCGTCGTCGTTAAGTGGTTAGCACATAGCTTTTCTTTTTAGTTTGGCACATATATGTTTCTATTTGCGTTCTATTTTATCCACTAGTATAATTAATTAAGTATGTTTTTCTCGATATGCAGTTAAAGTAAACCAGGTGTTTATGAAAATGTGCATCATGCACATATGTTTTTGAAAGACGTACATATATGTTCTAAGAAATTTGTCAAGAAAGCGTAGCGTGCACATATGTTCTTGGGAAAGTGGTCGTATGTTCTAACGAATTTGATGAGAAAGTGAAGTGTAGACGTATGTTCTTGGAAGAGTGCACGTGTGTTCTTGGAAGAGTGCACGTGTGTTCTTGGAAGAGTGCACGTATGTTCTTAAGAGAGAGCATTTTTGGAAAAGTGCACACATGTTTTTTAATGATGTGCACATCTATATTTAACATGACACTTTTGTATTAGAATTGTATTTCCTTTAATATCAATTTTTTATACTACTTATGTTTTGGTTTGTTATAAATGTAGAGGTTACATGTAAATTTTGGGTTATAAATTCCAAATATTAAAGAATGTACACGAGAAACATATGTGCAATTACCATTTTAAACAAAAATTTATGTCTAAATAAATATACACAAAAAACATATGTAAAATTACAATATTTAAAAAAACAAATATGCACTTGAAAACCTGTATGCTAGAAAATCAATGTAAAATTAAAAAAATGGAAAATATTTGTAAAAAATATTTATTTAATTTTGAAAAAATAAAAGATTTAAAAACATTTTTTGTTTAAAAAATAGAAAAAGAAAAGTAAAAAAATGTGATTGACTAATATACCCTTTTCAATTAAATGAAACTTTTAATATTTACTTAATTTTGATTGGTTGAAATGAGTTCTGTAAAGTTTTGCAACTAAAATGGGTTCTCCATATAACGCGCATATATATATATATAAAATAAATGATATACTTATATATAATATATATATATGATAGATTTATAATATATATATATATATATATATATATATATATATATATATATATATATGGATGTTTTCAAATAAATAAATAAATAAATTATAATTAAAAAAGTTTTAAATGAATCATTTTTATTAATCACAATAAGCAAATCTGACTCTAGATTGATAACATTATTAGCATATTTTACCTATTGCCCCAAAAAGTGTGAGATTTAGATCTTAAGGAATTCGGGTATCCATCTTTGATACCTAAGATAATTTTTACCTTTAGCTTTCTCGAGTTAAGGTTTGAATGCAATTTCAAGTGTCTCACATGTTGTTACGGCTGTGTATTTGTAGTTTGTCGCCTTTTCTGGAGCATTGGTATCGGTTAAAAATTGTATGAGTATGCCGGTAATTTGTTAATTCTAGAACTTGTGCTTGAAATCTTTACGAGACTGCAGTAAGATCACGTTCGCATGGTATAGACATTTAACTGATTAAGAGGATATATAAAAATGCAAAAATATAAATATTAATAAACATTGTCAAAAAGTTTTCTGATTCAATTATCTGAAATTTTATCCGTACGTATTGATGCGCGTAAACATTGGTATTGCTATTATAATGAAGTGCGAAGGTTGCAAACTTCTAAGTTCGAATAAAGTAGTATGCTTATCATAAGTATGGGAGGAAAGTAAGTTTCCCCTAAATGAGAAGTTATCCTGAAAAAAAGAGAAAAAGAAAAAGGAATAAGGCAAAAATAAGCCAAAAAGAGGAAGGAAAGGTCAGAGAGATTACGAATAAGGTGGATTATAATTCTATCATAAAACCTTTTGATAATATAAAACCTAAAAATACTAAAAGTAACCTCTTTTGATGTTTATGTCTGGTGCTTACGCTATATCGGTGTAGTTTAGTTTCTTGTACAAGCTTATGGTAATTTGAACATTTTATGACTGGGCGTTTGAGTGACTTACATATACCATTTACTTCACTAAATTAAGCGACTGTGAACTATCCTTAAAAATTTCGTGAGTTGATTTGTCGCGTTATCTTATGCTTGTGATCATTGCCTTGACTAAATATTTTTGCTTAGATTACTTAAGGGCAAGCAACAGCTAAGTATGGGGGGGGGATTTGATAACACTCCAAATATACATAAATTATCTCCCGTTAATATGTAAATTATCTATATAAATATGTTAAATATCGTGTGATTAGGTACTTATATGTGTAACAGTTGTTTCAGGACCAAAGATCACGAAAAGGACTAAGAAAGCAAAAGATATTCGTTAAATAGATTAACGACCGTTAAAATAAGGATCTAGAAGTGAAAGAAGGAAGTATTAAATGATAAACGCCAAAGTGCGGCCCACATGTTCTAAAAGTACGACGTACTTTTAGACTGAGAAAGAGAAAATTGAATGCTAGGGAGAAGTACGACGCACTTCTAAAGGAAGTGCGACGCACTTTTGCTTGCAGTTACTCCAAATCATAATGATGAGCATTGAATCCATGGCTCTTCATCTCTTTTCTCTTCCCAACTGATATGCTACCTAAGGCTATAAATAGAGGACAAATTTGAGAGCTTATCATCAACACACAACAAAAAACAATCACTATAATCAAGAGAAAAGAATAAAGAAGGAAGTTAGGAAATTCTTGAACTTGTTCTTATAGTTCATCAAGTTTTTAGGTTTTGTTCATCCAAGGAAGTAAAATTCGAAGCTAGAAGCTGCTGTGACAGAGTTGTTTGTGGTTTTTGGAAATTACTTTAGGTTTCATATAGTTTTTGTTTGGGAAAACTCTTGTAAAAACATTATCATTTGCTTGTGGAATGGGTATAAACTCGTTTCTCTTCCTGAATATGATGTTTACTGAATTTAACTTGCTTGTTATGTGTTTTACCTTCATGGTTATGGAGTAGTTCTATCATGTTTATTTGGGAATTATAAGGGTAATATGGATTAAACTTGGATAACTAATATTTTTTGGTAAATAGTAAATATGAACTTGATGTTTATATACTTGGAACCTTAATCATCATTTGATCACTCATTTAGCTCGGATATAGGTCAAAAGACTCCGACTTTGTGTTTGATTTCAAGGTGTTTGTCTATGACAACTCAATATTGACTTTGTGAGGATTAGTCAATAAAATGATTATCATCCAAAGTATATAAGTGTTTAATGCTCATCCTCATGTCTAACGAACTTGGTTGAGCAAGTTTATATTTGTTATTTCCAAACGCGAATCAATCTTAAAGCATTTTTCATAATAAAGATTAAAGGCCGAAAGGATTCTTCGTTATGCTAAATAGATAATCTTTTAAGTAAACTACCCGTTTATTCATCCGATTATACTTAAATTGATGGACTCGTTATTATCCCAAGTTTATTCTTCATTACTCTTGTCTCCCAAATACATCTCTTTTATAATCTTGAAATCTGTGTTACTATTTATCTTTAGATTCATGACAAATCTTAAAGATACCCTTTACAAAACTAATAAAAAATTTCATAAACACCAATCACGTGGAACGACACGGTCTTACCTTAAATTTATGCTATAAATAGGGGTTATACTTTACCTGTGTGTTAGTTGAAAATCGGTTAAAACTAGATTATAAATTTAAAGCTTTATTAACACATCGGGTTTTGTTAATTTTGGATTTTTGTATAAATCTTAGGGTGTTTTGTAAACTTTGGGTTTTTTTGTTAGTAAATTACTGAAATTAGTAGTGTTGTTTCTGCAGGTCCCTTCTTTATTTTGTGCATCAATGTTAACAACCGCTAATTTTTGGTGTAGGGGTTTTAGGTGTAGGTCGTTTTTCTCTTTATGTAGATGTGTTTTGGGAACTTGATTATGTGGTGTCAAAGAGGGTGGAAATAAAGAAGTGGCATTGGAGGGTTTGAAATTGCGAGATGTTGTTAACCCTATTCATTTTAAAGATGCGACTGGACCTAAGATTGTTAGAAAGGTAAGACAACTTCAAATATTAGCTTTACTTGGATAATATATTATCATTAGGCTTTGTCGATAAAATATGAAATTGTGTATGTTACGGTACAAGACTGATGGTTGGCTTATGCGATAATCATTAAAAGATGCAGATGCTACCATTAGATTAGAGTTGCCTGTGAGGATGGGTTAATGGGTTAAAACCTAAATGAGTTGAAAACGATCGGTCAAGTTAGGTCAAACCCACATTTATCTGTCATTTTCTTCATGAGTTTGGGGGCAGTGATCTCGCTTGGATTACTCAAAAGGTCAGTCTCCATAGATGTATTAAACACAGACAACGCATCTTCAAAAAGAGGCCCAGAAGCTACAATACCAGTATGTCGAAGAAGCTTATTCTGCAAGCCAACAGACTGTAATCGTGACGCAAGAAATGCATAATTCAAAACATCGCCCGCAGAATAGACACCAATCCCCCCAAATGCAAATGGTAAGGTGGAAAGCCTCCATTGCCAGTCACCAAATCCTGGTCCAGAAGCAGTGACAATACTCCAAAGAAGAACGAAGAGCCACGTCAAAAGAATGTTGGGCAGACTCAAAGACATGGGGAGGACATGTGCGCATAGTAAAGTATAGCCTGGAAATACCCGTACAAGAACGAAGAAGCAACAACTCACAATGAGGATAATTAATCTTAGCAATTTCATCTATAAGCACAATGGTTTTGGCCACTCTCTTCATCACAAGCTCATTGCAAAAATCAAAATCCACACTAGTGGGCCCACCAAGTAATTTAACCCCATGCAAGGGCCGAGCAATATTAGGTGGGAAAATACCTGCAAGCCTGCTTCGAGGGTCTTTCTTTGGCCAAAAAAACTTTAGTTTTATCAACGTTAAGATGCAAGCCACACCCGGGCCCATCTTCCATTATTAACTCTAAAACCTTCCCAACAACCAAAGTATCTCCAACAATAGTACCATCTTCCAAATACCAAGCATGCAGAGAAATGCTAAAAATGTCTCTAATCTTACATATCAAGGGATGTAACACGAGGGCAAAAAGCAACGGGCCAAGGGGGTCGCCTTGTTGCCTCCTTGGCACGACCATAAAGTGTGCTCCCCATAATACAATATAGTTGGGTTAGAGTAACATAATTCTACCCAACGCGAGATAGCAGGAAAACAGGGATGAACTTCACATAACATAACCTCTCGAACTACCAAGTTGAAGGCGTTCTTAAAATCCACCAACAACGTTGAAAGACCAATATCATCTCCACAAGACTCAATCAAACGATTCACGGATTGAAGGATAGCCTCACTTCCTTCGGACACTCCAACACCAAGCTAAAGATCATCTAAATAACCATCCAAGGAATGGCCAATCATAATAGCACTAACCTTAGAGACCAGACGCCTCCAAAAAGTACCCATAGCTATAGGACGAATACCACCGCCTGGCTTAACCAACGATGTGAGAGGAGCATTGGCAATATACTTGCCCAACATCAAAGGATAGTTCCCAGCAAGAAAAAGATTCACCACTTGGGTGATAGAGGAGACCAACTCACCAGAAACAACAACAACGACTCCACTTAAACAATCCATGAGGTGTTGGGCACGCAAACCATCCTGCCCACAAGATGTGCCACATGGGAAACTCTTAATTTTGTCTAGAACCACGGTCGAAGATGCGATGAGGTGATGATGATCAATGGGTATATGTGGTAAGGAGGGAGCAGGATGAAAAGGGTGCTTAGTCTTTAAGTCCTCAAGGGTAGCCTCGCTATTAGGAGTAACACCAGAAGAGGAAAGATGTAACAACTGGCAATTTTCGGAATTTTAAATGACTATTTTAACTTTTGACTTTTCGGGTCCGACTTGACTTTTTGACTTTTGATCTTTCATTGTCACATAAAACGGTTACCGCGTAACCGATAATTTTTCGAAGCATATTTAAATAATAAATCATATTTATTATTACATATCTCTCATGTGCAAATTTATTTTTAACTTATTTGACGTGAAAACGAGAAGATGTATGTTATTCTTAAGTTGACTTATCAAAAACGACCCGCTAAATCACGTTTTCACGACTCGGACTCTAAAGCAATTTGATGTAAAACGACATTCCGGACAACTTTTTAGTTTTGCCCGAGACTTGAAAATAACCGAAATACCCTTGCAAAGTTTTAGAAACAAGAACAACGCGTACCGACCCGAAAATAATTAAATTATATTTAATTATCACTTTTTATTAAATAAAAATATTTAATAAATTATTTATCATTTTATTCAGAAACGTTTGTTGAAAACGCGAATATTTAAATTAAAGTTTCATTCCGTGATACCCGATGGATACACAAATAAATAATAGACATTTAAATAAATTTTATAAAACATTTATAAAATTCTAGTCGTGTAAATACTAATTTTTGTTAGAAAAATCATTTGGAACGCAATGGCGCAATTTTTGTATTTTGAATAGTCCGTTACCTAGCTCAAACGAGTCTCGGACCATTATTTAACAAACGATTACACATTTGTTCCCTGTGACAATATTTAAAAAATTCACCCTAAACTATGTTGCACTTTACACTTCCCTTTTTCAACTTCCAACTATAAATAGTTAACTTATTAGGGTTTCCTTTCATTTTTTATAAACCTAGCACACACACCTTCTCCTCTTTATTTTTCTGGCGCCATCACCGGCTCTCCGGCCAACTTCCGGCCACTGCCGCCACCACCCTCACTATTACCGCAACACCTCCACACCACCTCGCTACCTCCATCGCCGACTCCTTACCACACCACTACCGCTACAAAAACACCACCCTCATCGTCGACCACCCCAGCCGACGCACACCGACTAACCGCCGCTACCATCACCAACATCACCACCCCACGCACTACCCCACCATCGTCACTCCCCCTACATTATCACCACCATCTCTCATCGTCACAACCAGCCGCCATTAGCCAACAAGGGTGCGTTTGGTGTTGTTCTCGGCCCGTTAAGGGGTGCGTTTGGTTTACAACGACCCACAAGGGTGCGTTGGTTCGCTGTACAACCACCCCTAGGGGGTGCGTTTGAGTGGCACCACCACTAAAGGTGGGTTTGGCTTTGTTCTCACCATAAAAGGGTATGTGTGGTTTAACTAAAAATGTATATGGTGCATTTGGTTGTTATATTCAGCACTAAGGGTGCGTTTGTTTGTTGTTAACACCGAAAGGGGTGTGTGTGGTTTAACAGAAACGCACATGGGGTGCGTTTGGTTTGGCTGTTAGCAGCAATAAGGGTGCGTTTGGGTTAACAGAAGCAACATAGGGTGTGTTTGACTTAGCAGTTTCGCACTAAGGGTGCGTTTGGGTTAGCAGTTTCGCACTAAGGGTGCGTTTGGGTTAGCAGTTTTGCACTAAGGGTGCGTTTGGGTTAGCAGTTTCGCACTAAGGGTGCGTTTGGGTTAGCAGTTTCGCACTAAGGGTGCGTTTGGTTGTGCAGGAACGCACTAAGGGTGCGCTTGGTTGTGCAGGAAAACCATAAGGGTGTGTTTGGGTTAGCAGTTTCGCACTAAGGGTGCGTTTGGGTGTGCAGGAACGCACTAAGGGTGCGTTTCATTGTGCAGGAAAACCATAAGGGTGCGTTTGGTTTAGCAGAAAAACCAATAAGGGTGCGTTTGGGTTAATATAAATCGACTAATGAAAATATCATAAGATTTTTATAAATATAAAACCGGATCTAATGGTGGTTTAATGGTTAAATAAATGTGTTGTGTATTATTTTGTTTTTGGTGTTTAATAACGTATTTGGGAGTGTTTGGATTTGGGGATAATAACCTTAAGGGGGTGTTTAGGTTTGCAACATGGATCGATTTAATTGAGGGAAACTAATTAACTTTTGTTAATATGGAAAACGTTAAATAAACGAACAGGTCATGCCGAGATTTTTATAAATCGCTACACTTAGTAAACTTTTACAAATCTTACTTTACTTATTATCCTGAAAAGGACGAATTAAATGCCTTAAGAATTATTAGATCGTGAAGAACCGGTAATCAAACGTAAGCTATAATTTTAGAGATTTCATTTATCTAATCCGCAACTTTAAATGTGCGTTTATTTTTATAAAGAAACTTTCTATTTAATCATTTGGGGATATTCGGGCGCGTGTCGAATTATTTAGTTTCTTTTATTTATATCATCTTTCTTATATAATACTCGGAAAGTATTATATAATTGGACTATTTTATTTTAATTGTCACCTTTTAGATGTAACACATGTCGCGTATTATATACGTTTCGAGTTATTCTTTTGATTGTGTACCTTGTTATATAATTCACGGTATGAATTATATACTCGGTCATTTTTTTCATTATGTAATATATATACGGAATATATTACACACCTTGCGTTTACTTTTTGATTTATTTATTTAACCAACTACCAAACTATTACGACTTGAGATATAAATCTTTTATCAACGTGTCGCATTGATATAATCATCCATCGGAAAACCCAATACATTATCCTAGGCTAGTGGATCATAACCGTTAAGATAAACCGTAACTTCTTGGTCGAACAGTTCTGGTTTCCATTTCTGTTGTGCTTAATATGTGCACTTCTGCCAATCGTTCTTCATCGTTGAGGTGAGTTTA
This sequence comes from Tanacetum coccineum, assembly GCA_026074375.1. Taxonomy (NCBI): domain Eukaryota; kingdom Viridiplantae; phylum Streptophyta; class Magnoliopsida; order Asterales; family Asteraceae; genus Tanacetum; species Tanacetum coccineum. The sequence goes on along the minus strand of BQNB010108169.1, from coordinate 1,195 downwards.
TAGCCCCTCTTTCACTTGTTTTAGAATTACTTTACAAATCTCGAGGGAGAATACGTGCTCATTACAATTTGTTTACACATTCATTTACAATACACATTCATTTACAATCTATTTTACATACTTGATTTCATAACTTGGTTACATACACGTTTACAAAATTGTTTACATACCGATTACAAACTCGGTTACTTGATTGATATCACACTCTTCTACTTATGGATTTAAGTATTTAAAGTTCTTTATGAATACAATGGTTATTTCTTCATTAGACACAAGTGTTTTTGGTTATCATCTCCTGTTTACGTGTTGCCTAAGTAGCGCCCGAACTATCATGAACAGTCAATTGCTTGACCGACTGTACTGGTTAAGTAAGCGTGAATGTTATAAATAGATCTATTAGGACTAATTATCCCTATCTGGGTGAGTAGCGCTCACTACCCACTAGACTCCCGATAAACGGATATATACCATGTCAATCTCATTGGGTGTCTTGGTCAGACACCGGTAGGGCAGAATACAATTGGCATATTATATGCTACATAAATTAGCTTCGGTGTCATGAGATTAGTGCAACGGTAGATACATTTTATGTGATACTGTATCTGTTATAGTAGTCACATACATTTTAGAAATCTTGTGGTCCATACTACTTTGTTGAACATTACTGACTACTAAACACTTTTCATTATACTGTGGTGAAGTAGTAGACACTATACTCTTTCGGTTTTACATTTACACTTGCATTTTTGGCAACTATTATAAGGATTGAAATGTTCATGCATACTTTTTAAATCTTTTTGATTTCAACATTTACATATACAAAAATCTATGAACTCACCAACTTTATGTTGATTCTTTTAAGCATGTTTTTCTCAGGTGAATTAGATGCTTAGCTTACTTGATGTGCATTGGAGTCTAAATTGACAAGATTTCATTCATAGATTTCTACTTACATACAAATGATCAAATCTCGTTGTATTGCTTTCAAGCTTTTTATTATGATGCAATTATGGGACAAATGTTATATCAATTTTAAGAAAATCAACGAGATTACTTTTCAAACGACGCATTTAGAGGTTGATGACGTATAGTCCGACTTCGGGTCATGAACCTGACCCGCGAATAGTACTTATACTCAGGCCCATAATGAAGGGGCCATAGCGACATCAATACGGGGTTCTAAGGCCCGAGTGGT
>BQNB010108166.1:0-23011 GCA_026074375.1 Tanacetum coccineum | reverse complement strand
AGTCTATGATTAAAACCGAGAAAAGAGTTGTGTCTTTCGCGGGATTTTACAAAATCAATAGAAAACCGTGAATGCTAATTGACATATTTCACGTGAAAATTTTTTGCATATTTCGCTTGAAGAATTTGCATATTTCGCTTAATTAGAAAACTGCACATTTCGCTTGAAAAATGAAATGCATGTTTCGCTTGGTCTATTGCATATTTCGCTTGAAATTCAAACTTATTTCGCTTGTACTCAATCTTGCATGTTTCGCTTAAACTTAAAACATATTCCGCTTGAAGTCAAAATTTTGGCAGAGTGTCTTTTTAGTTAATGTAATATTTCGCTTAAACTTGAACCTGCATATTTCACTTATAACTTAAACATACATATTTTGCTTGAACTCTTCCTGCATATTTCTCTTAGCCTACATATTCCGCTCGGTGTCACTTTCGGGTGAGGACTACTTAAACTAACAAACAAGATGTCCTTGTCTTTGTAGGCTAAAATTGTGGATCTTGTTTCCCCTCTTGTTTGACCGGTTATGAGTAATAAAAATAAGAAAAGTCAAATAAGCTCGAAATAAGATGGAAATAAGCTCGAAAATTTAGCAAAAAATGAAGATTCTAGTTTGAAGAATACTAGCCACGAAACTACTATTACTAAGGAGTGAATAAGCTCAACTTAACCAAGAAGTCCCAAAAAAAAATTGAACCGTGAGCTTATTGTCAAAATAAGCCACAATTTTTTTTTGTTTTGAGCTTGATAAACAAGAAAAATAAGCCGAATCTTTAAAGTTTTATCAAGGATTCGAGTAAGATGAACAAAACAACAAAAAGAACACCAAAAACCCTTTGAGCCGTGGGTTTTTGAAACAAAATAAGCCACGAAAAGAAAATAAGCCACGGAATTTTGAGCTTATTAGACCACAAAATAACCACTATCTACCCGAGGCTCTAATACCAAATGTCGGATACCCAATAATCACTTCCACTTCATTATGATGAACAAGAAATTAAGCTAACATAGATAACATAGATACTACATCTAACCTTATACAAAAACAATTACTGCATACCAATTCTACTATTGTATCTACTATACCAATTACACCAGTTCGTTCGAGTACACTTGACAACGACCCAAATTTAGTCCATATACCACCAGGCCCAACTACACCGACTAGCCCACCACTAATACCTTCACAAGGCAACCCATCAACAACAGACATCCCAAACAGCCAGCCCAGCCCGCCTAACTCCACCACTGTTCCTTCGGCTCAGTCAACAGAAAATTCATAGCCCGTCACTAATCCTGATCTCAATCACGTGTCAACTCACCCCATGGTCAATTATTTACGTGTAGGTACTAATAGACTCAACGTTTCACTCTCAATGTGTCCACCATTTCTCCGCTTTCCAAGTCTTACATAAATGCATTTAATGCCCCTAATTGGCATAGTGCTATACTTGATGAATATAATGCTTCAATTAAAAATAATACTCGGGTTCTTTTGCCTTGTCCACTTGATGCGAACGTTGTTCATTCTTTGTGGCTTTTTCGACATAAACATAATGCATATGGTAGTTTAAGTCGCTACAAGTCTCGCCTTGTGGCAAATAGCAATACCTAACTTCCTGGCATTGATGTTAATGAGATTTTTAGTCATGTTGTTAAAACGGACACTATTCATACTGTTCTTAGTCTTGCGCTTTCTCTTCACTAGCCGATTCACCAGCTTGATGTCAAAAATGCCTTTTTGCATGGTTCTTTGTCTAAGACTGTTTATATGCATCAGCCCCTGGCTTTTAGGATCCGCAGCGTCCCGATTATGTTTGCCTTATACAGAGATCTTTATATGGCATCAAGAAAGCCCTTTGGGCTTGGTTTCAGAGATTTGCTGCTTATGCTGCTCTGGTTGGTTTTCATCATAGTCGATGTGACTCTTTATTGTTTATTTATCGACAGGGGACCGATATCGCTTATTTACTGTTACATGTTGATGATATTGTGTTGACTGCATCTTCACAAGTTTTCTTGCAACGGGTTATTGCTTCTCTTTATGCTGAGTTTTCTATGACTGATCTAGGCCCTCTTAATTATTTTTGGTCATTTCTGTGATGCACAATATTTCTGGGATGTTTCTTTCTCATAAGAAGTATGCTACTGAGGTGCTTGAGCGTGCTCATATGCTCACTTGTAACCCGTGTCGGACACCTGTTGACACGGATTCCAAGCTTGCAGTTAATGGTGATCCTGTTTTTGATCCTACATTATATCTTAGTCTTGCAGGTGCTTTGCAGTATCTCACGTTTACTCGACCAAATATTTCTTATGTTGTTCAGGAGGTTTGCCTTTTTATGCATGATCCCTAGGAGCCTCACATGCCTGTTCTCAAGAGGATTTTATGATACATTCGAGGTACTTTGGATTATGGTTTATAGCTCTACTCATCGTCAACCTCATCTTTAGTTGCTTATTTGGATGCTGACTGGGCAAAGATGCCCTACTACAGGCAGTTCCGCCTCTAGTTATTGTGTTTTTCTGGGCAACAATCTTCTCTCCTGGTCTTCTAAGCATCAATTGACGCTTTCCTGTTCTAGTGCCGAAGTTGAGTATCGGGGTGTTGCTAATGCTGTTGCTGAAACGTGTTGGTTACCTAATCTTTTACGTAAACTTCGTACACTGCTTTCGTTTGCTACGATTGTCTGTTGTGATAATGTGAGTGTTGTTTATCTGTCTTCTAATTTCGTGCAACACCAACGAACGAAACATATTGAGATTGACATACATTTCGTTCGAGATTTAGTGTCTACGGGTCATGTTCGAGTTCTGCATGCTCCTTCCTGATATCAGTATGCTGACATTTTCACCAAAGGATTACCAACTTCTTTATTTAATGTGTTTCACTCCGGCTTGAGCCCTCGTTATTCTCCCACTCAAACTGAAGGGGGCTGTTAGCGATTCATTATTAGTATAGCCTATTGTTTAGTGGTTTCGTTATTGGCTATTAGTTTGTTATATTTAGGGTCCGTTTGGTTTGTAGGTTGGTTTAGGATTTAGATTTGGATTTGGTTTAGGTTAAAAGAAAATATATGGGATTAATTGAATGGCTTTATAAAATGTTGTTTGTTTTATATTGGGTTAGGATTATAATTTTTTTTAATATTTTTTTAAACTAAATTAAAACATTAAGGTAAAAAATAATTGATATATAAATAAAATAATAATAATATGTGGTTGCAAACATGATACACGATTTCAAACTTGGTAAAGAACAAAAAGGTGGGGTCGTGTCAGTGGTTACATACAAAACTAGGCTATTGTGACCAGAGTTGTGTATGCCTTTATTTTCGGGAATAAGTCTCACTTTTAAACCCTCTACACTCATACCAAACATAGTATTTTAACCCAAATCCTAATCTTTAAAGCAAAACCCTCCAAACAAACGGGCCCTTATACTCATTATCGTAATCAATTATCAATTAATTCAATAATACATGTTTACAAAATAAATTAGAAATTTGACACTAATTGTGTTAACGCAATTAGTATTCTGCACGACTAGTATCATAGTCCCATCGAAATGATCACCTTTAAGGTTGGCAAGATACCCTTCAAATGAGAGAAATTCTTGTTGTTTTGATTTATGACCTCCAAAAGTCACATAGTAACAACTGATGTGGAAAATCATGTTCTTCTGACTTCTGCATAAGAGTGCGGACTTATCACCATTCACTAGCCACCACACTCTCTCACTTTTGTATATCTCCTTCATCTTTTACATTTACCTTTCATCTTCTTAAACACACCTTCTTATAAAAGAAAATTTCTAAAATTGACTCTTTTTGATACTAAAGTACCAAAATGAACCGTAAACATCTGTTTTACACTTTTACCAAAATGGACTTTCGGGCAAACATCCATTACATGTAGGAAACGTGGCACATCCACAACTCATTAACTAGGCGCATTTCTTGTGCGCCTAGATGCTTTCATGCGCCCTCCAAAAACTAACAAATTCAAGCACACCATAAACTCATGCACGCCTCCTAGATGCTTATACGCCTGGATGATTTAAGCCCCTTCCAAAAACCTGTACATACTGAAAAGACTAGTTTGCTAGTATATATATATATATATATATATATATATATATATGTGTGTGTGTGTGTGTGTGTGTGTGTGTGTGTGTGTGTGTAAAAGAAATATAAAGTGATATAATTCAAATTATCTTCCATTTAATAAAAAAAGCCTTGGGTTTTACTTACAAGGGTGGTTTGATGACAAGATTTCAACATTTATTGTGCCTGATGTTCCGATCATTTTTGTTGAAGAAGATGAAAATTTTAGTGAGATTTTCTATGTGAATAAATGTGAATAAAGTTTTGTTTAATGGAACTTACCAAACAAACAAGCCATGGAGAATAGCTGTCATACACCCTTTTTACTATATTTGATTGAATGTGAATAAAGTCATATTCCTCTTTTACCATTAACTGTGTATAGAATTCAAGTCAAATGAAAAGGGTGCTATGATTCCCACACCATTTGAACCTATTAAATTAAAGCATATAGGTCCACCCACTGTAACATCAAACTACTTTAACAAATTTTCACACACCTTGGTTAAAATTATATTTACCCTCTCTCACACATACTCACTTTTCTTTATCTCACACCTACAGAACAATTTTTCTTTCAACTTTTAAACTCTTTTCCTTGTAAACACCAGGCCAACCCCCACCGTCCAACCACCGCAGCCACCCACCACCGTCCAACAACCGCAGCCAATCCCGCCGGATAGTCACCACTGACAACCCGACACGTCAACGGACAAAAGAGAGTGTAATCCGAGCGTGTGGCCGTTATTTTAAGAGTTTCTTTAAATTCTTGGTAGTTTAAAGATCTATTTTCTTTTTACATAGGTGTTTTGTAATTTCTAAGAGATGGTTTATTGAAGTTTTTAATGGAAGATTTTGTTTCGAAAGTGGATTTATAGTCTCCAAATTTGTTCTTTTAACTTTGTTTTGTGGATGTGATTCAAGATATGATATTTTGAAATTTTTAATTCAAATTATCTACAAGATAAATTTTCAAGATATGATATAATTTTCAAGATCTGATTTTGTGTTCTGGCTTTATACTTTCAAGATAAACACGAGTAAACAAGAAAAGTGGGTGGGGTTTGGTAAGAGAGGTCTATCAATTAAGGCGTTGCAGCTTTTTTCACTTCACTATTTATGTACTTTTTTTAACTTTCTAATCATTGGTGGTGTGGGGATACAAGATTGCCGGTGTGTAAACACACCGACCCAATTGAAAATCATAAAACCCAATATTTATAGGCGCATGAAACTAGGCGTTCGTGTACATTTGTGCGCCATGGTTCATTTTGGTAAAGCAAAAAAAAACTAGTTCAGATTGGTAAAAAGAATATAGAATTAGTCTTGTTTGGTAAGGGATAAATCCATATATACCTAAAAGAAACTTCATAATTACATATTTACCCAATTAATAAGTTTTCAATGCATGTGTACAATGCTTTTAAAGTGTGTGTTGGGGAAATATGAGATTATGGTATTTATTTTGGGTATATATGAAATTGCCCTTGTTTGGTAATTTAGTTTTCTTATAATCTTTATTAATATTGATGGTTCAAAATGAAAATTCATTTTGAAGTTTTTTCTTAGAATTGAACCCATAAGATCATCAACAACTTTTAGTTTTCTTATAATCTTTACTAACATTAATGGTTCAAAATGAAAATTCATTTCGAAGTTTTTTCTTAAAAATGAACCATAAGATCATCAACAACTTTTAGTTTTCTTATAATCTTTACTAACATTGATGGTTCAAAATGAAAATTCATTTCAAAGTTTTTTCATAGAAATGAACCCATAAGATCAACAATAACTTTACTACATACATAATTATTATATTACAAATTAATTTTAAAAATACAAATTAGGGTAAATCTACAAAACCAAACCAAACCAAACCTTTGTTTTTGCAACTGAGTATCACAACAACCCTTTCTTACACAATAGCAACCCACGAAGAGCATAAATCAAAGAAGCCTTTTCTTTCGGTGACAAACCTAAAACAGAAACAATAAGGTCTCGGCTTCAAGATCTTTTAATTTGGGTCTGAGGTAGGTTGTATTTGTTTTTCTTGTTTTAAGACTTATGATGAATCAAACGAATATCTTGTTTTTGTTCTTATTCTTGTTAAGATTTGAATATTGTTGTTGTTAGATTGGTTGCTGTTTGTTGATTGTAAGATAGGGAGTCGTGGTGACGAGGTAAACATGGTGGCAGTGATATTTTAAAGATGAATGTTGGGACTAAGGGTGTTAATCGGGTCGGGTCCGAGTCAAACAGGTGGGGTCCAAGTTGGGTCGAGGCTTATAATAACATACCCAAACCCGATCTTATTTGAACTTGAGTTAGTCAGGGTCGGTTTAAACGAGTCGGGTTCAAGTCGGGTTCAGGTTTATCCCATTATCACATATTTTAATTTCTTAAACTTAATACTATAGTTTCTTAAACAGTTAAAAGACACATGTATAAATTAGGTAATTTGTTTGTTCTATTTGTTTGTTACACACTTGATCCTTCTAATAATAACTATTGAAATTAATGAGTTGTTCGGTGCCCGCGCTTCGTCACGGAGAGTTTGTTTGCAATATAATTTTTCGTGAATGTGATTAACCTATTTAGATCGTTTATGATCGTAAGTCTCAATCTCATGTTGATCCTTATGCTTTTTTCTTGAGTAAATGTGGTTATGTTAATACTCAGAGTTGAAATTATAAGTCCATTTTAAAACTTTCATTAACAAAATATGTGTGACTAATTTTTTTTCCGACTTGAGTCTGCAGCTTGACGGACCTACAATCCGTTTTCAAGTTTATTGTGTACCTTTTGTAAGAAACATTAAAACTAATGTGGGATCATAACTCTGATCCAAATTTATTATGTGATTTTTTAGTCATCAGACTAATACATAAGCAGTCAGATAAAATCCTGTGTAGTTATTACGTATCTGAGAGGCAATAGGCCAACCTATGCGTATCGAAACATAAAAGTATACATAACATATCCATGATTTGAAGCACTACAATAACAATTTTATTGTCTTTTGATTTTAATATATGGGTCCAATTAGCTTCCAATTACTGTAGCATAAGTAGACATAGATGTACACGCAACGTATATATACCATACCAAAACTGTATCGCAGAGAACTCTAGCAGCTAACTGAGACACCGTACTTAATTGTTTGCATTTTACACCTAATTTAACAATACAATGCACACCTTTAAGATAGGCTTCATTGTAGACCTTGTTGAATAGTTGACCAACGCTATTTCAGTGAACAACCTATGAACAATGAAATGGAGTAATGTGTGTCAAATATATCTATGTGTATAATAATATGTATTGCTTACCTCAAAAGGATCATGCTGTAAAGTTTCCTGCGCCATGGTTTTTGTTTTTAAAATTTTATGTATCGCGATTTAAGGCGGCAGCGGTGGTAACAGTCATAAGTGTATTTTTGTTCTGATATGCAGAATTGGTGTATGAACAAGAATTAGAAGAAGAGATGGCGACACTATTTAGTGGCACGACTTCTTATTTTCATTCTCGGTGCAACACAAATACAACGTATCAAAACATAAATCCGTTTATGGCTGTTACCGTCGTTGCCGCATCATTATTGAATAACCACGACTAAAAGGATCCCGTAAGGTCCGATGCATCTATTAATGCGGAGCATGAAACAGTGTCTCCGTCATATGCTAAAGGTTATTAGAAACAACGGACCTTGGAAGGTGCTTAAGTAGTGATTGCCACTACGAACATTGCTATTAGATTGTAGTAGTTAGTTTTCGTCGGTAGTTCCTGGTGAACCATTCACATGGGCACATGTGTCCCTATTAAGCAAAAACATTAAAACGGGTTCTTCGGTTAAGGTTATCACTTAACAAGGACAACGGTTTCCACGTGAAAGATTTACAAAGATCCGTCCAGCATCAGCTTTGGACAAAAAGTCCTGTAAGAGGTAAGAGATGGAAAAAGAGAGAAAAAACAACAAAAAAGTGAACGAAGTACCTGATGAAGATTCAAAACAACCCGCGTACGATATTTCCACGTGTGGAATAGTAATCCGAGATGACAAAGGTTCGATAATGGTTTTGTCACTATAACACGCGCACAGTTATGAGCTGGTCTTTCTATTGACTGGGAACGCGTGATAGTAACAAGACCCCTATCACAATTAGAGCCTTTATATATAATTGGCCCATGTAACATGCATCAATAAGCAACCTGTAAAAGGGCACGTAAACAAACATATTGGACTCTTGTAAGTGGCTTTTGTAGGATTAGCTGTTGCAATCAACAAAAAGCATTATACGCGTATTTTGTTTAATAGTCTTAGTTGATTGGAACAACTGATCCTACATCTGACAGGTATAAAAGACAACGTGATCACATAGCCCAATAATATAAGAGAAGGAAAAAGTATCATTTTTTGCGAATCATCATTGGTTCTAGTAATATTGAAAAAAAAACAGATAGGGAAAAAAGGAATGTGCTTACATACCTGAACAAAAAAATCTGGTCTGGGTTATGAGCAGGTATATTTATATACCCTCAGGAATGACTACATATTGATACTTGCCAACGATCATTTATGTGTTCAATTAATCAGTCAACGTTGAGAAGAACTTGAACTTTAGCAATATGATTCATGATCTTCGTTGCTCAACTCCAACATTGTTGACTGATCATTTGAACACAAAGCTGGTCATTGGAAATACACATTTCAAAGCTGAATCCATAACCGAGAGAATATGTGCACTTGATATCAGAAACAAACACTTCATCATTGTCCACTACTATCAAGGTTCCTTCTGTATACAATCAAGTATCACACACATACACATAATCTAGTTTTCCGAAATACGCTCAAACAGTGGTTAACTCATTTCCCGACATATCATTTCACTTATACACGCGCAAGATTATAAGTCCGTCTTTGCATTAGGCGGGAACACATTATAGTAACGAAATCCCTATCGTAATGACCGCTTTTGAATACAACTGGCCCATGTAACGTGCAACAATAACCAACCTGTAAAAGGGCACGTAAACATACATGCTGGATTTTTATATGTTGATTTTATAGGATTAGTTGTTGTAATCGACTAAAAGCATTAAACGCGTTTTTTGTTCAACAGTCTTAGTTAATTGGAGCAACCGTTCATACACCCGCCAAGTGCAAAAGATAGACAAATCGTGTAGCCCAATAATATGAGATAAGAAAAAAGTATCCATTTTAACAGATCGTCATAGTTTCCAGCAATATCAAAAACAAAAAACATACACACAAAAATGATGTGCTTGCATAGCTGAACAAAAAAAATTTCTTTGAGTTATGACCAGGCACATTTATGTCTATCCAGATTTGGATACTGCATATATATGCACCCGCAGGATTAACTACACATTCATAATCACTCAACATTAAAAAGAAGAGTTGAAGCAACATGATTAATGATCTTCGTTGCTGAATTTCTGTTCGGTTTTCACAGGTTCTATTGGAGGGTTTCCAGGATCGAATAATGATCAAACTACTTCATGATTAATCATCATCATACAAGAATAAAAAGAACAGGAAGATGGGGAGATCCCTTTAATAATCTGATATTTATATAAAACGAAGGGATGAGTTTTGATTACAGAATCCTACCCTATATATAAATGTTGAATCGATGCCTTGATGAAAGGACACACCGGTTCTACAAAAGTAAACGACATAATGTTTTATAACCTAACTAACTAATAGCCGTATAACCTAATAAGGGGGTTTTTTGGGTCTGGCTATTGGGTTTGTTGGCCTGCTGGCCCAAACCAGTAAAATACAGATTTTTATCTAACCTAAGTACTATACAAAGATTAATGGTATTATATCTTTCCAACATATTCCCCCCTAATCTTATTAATCTTTGTGTTCTTCAATCTCCTTGTTCCTTGATGCCATCTTGTTCATGTGTTGATCTCTATATGGCTTTTCGGTTTCTAGTTGAACCAAATTCCAGCAGGGTTAGTGCTGCCATCTTGGTTTCAATTTTCGGCCTGACTTCTCATGATGTCTCAAATGATCACGATTTTAAGCGGGTTAACGCCGTCATGGTGGGGTTAGCACAATCGAAAACTGAAACTGCAAAAAATCTCTAACCAATCTTGATATCTTCATGGCTCTTGGTTTGCTTAGGCAAAGATTTTGACAATCTTTACATACATGTGCAATCTTCTTTCATTCTATTCATTCATAGCCTTGTTCCCATTTGACATATACCTTGTCTCTGTCAACCATCTCGGTTGTAGGGTTCATCTCGAACCGGGGTTTGATGGCTGTTGTAGTGATACTACAATATCTAAAATTCTGGGCAAACCATAGCCAATTCTTCTTTTCTCTTTTCTTTCCTTCTGATATTTCTCTCTTCAATTCGGTGGCATCATGGCTGCGTCTTCTTTAAAAGAAAACTTAGGTTGAATCTTGAATGATGGATGACCATGATTTGGAGTGTTGTTTGATCCCTTGGCTTTGATACCATGTTCGGTTTTCACAGGTTCTGTTGGAGGGTTTCTAGGATCGAATAATGATCAAACTACTTCATGATTAATCATCATTATACAAGAATAAAAAGAATAGGAAGATGGGGAGATCCCTTTAATAATCTGATATTTATATAAAATGAAGGGATGAGTTTTGATTACAGAATCCTACCCTATATATAAATGTTGAATCGATGCCTTGATGAAAGGACACACCGGTTCTACAAAAGTAAACGACATAATGTTTTATAACCTAACTAACTAATAGCCGTATAACCTAATAAGGGGTTTTTTTGGGTCTGGTTATTGGGTTTGTTGGACTGCTGGCCCAAACCAGTAAAATACAGATTTTTATCTAACCTAAGTACTATACAAAGATTAATGGGATTATATCTTTCCAACAATTTCAATGTTGTTGACTGATACTTTGAACGCAAAGATGGTCATTAGAAATACACACCCAAGAATGATTCGAAAAGCGAGAGAACATGTGCGTTTTACATCAGAAACAATATTTCATGATTGTCCACTATTGCCAAGGTTTCCTCAGTATATAATCAAGTAACGCGCACACACACACATAATCTAGTTTTTAGGAATACGCTCAAATAGTGGCTAACTCATTTCCCAAATCATTTATTTTGTAGGTTCATCCATCCGTGACTATGATCAAGAGAAATTACATGTTTAGTTGTTTAACACAATGATAATAATATAACAATTTTACTGACTTAGCTAGATTAAACATCGAAAGATCATTGGGCTCATATCAAAGCTTTTGGTTCTTAAAAGGTCGAAGGTCACCATGGCTGCACACCTAATGGTTGCCAAGCCAAGATATAGTCCTCTACGACTTCAATCCAAATTGCTTGTATTCATCATATCCATATCAATACATATGCAATTTTGCGGCTTTTCAGTTTAAGTTCCACAAAAGACCTTGAACAAAAATAGAATGTCGATTCATAAAGAATGATGGGAAACCGAAGAGGTTTTGGCAAAAAAATATGTTGCACCAAAATACTTGTAACGATATTCTCTTCGCTTTCACATCATTCTTTGGTGGGACATATTCAATTAACGGCAGGTGCCTTTTCTAAGATTGAATTCCTCGTTACATTCATATAGCTTTTCGCATAACCAATCGGGTTACGTCCTACAATTGAAGAACTCATAACACAAAAAATGTGGCTTATACTCATGTTAACAGTGAAATGCGTGTATATGTCAATGACACATATATTTATGTTATGAGCTCTTGTATTACAGGACGGGACATGACTATTTACGATATCAGTTAAACGAACGGATCGAGAGTCTAAATATTTTACAAACATGGAAATCGACAACTGAGGAACATAATAAGACACATCAACGAAAAAGAAGCATAAGAACCTGCATTTAAGGGTGACCACGCAGGAAAAAACTTTGATCCTAAATGCTTAAAGGAACTTTTTCAAAAGCGTGGCTCAGATCTGCAAGGAACAAATAACATCGCCAAACATGGTCCATGGCTGCAACCATATAACACAGTGGTTACCTCGCCAAAAGATAAACATGAGCAACGATGTTTTAGCAATTGTGACACATATACCAATCATCATCGCCAAAGCATAAATACTGTCATCACATTAAAATAGACAACGAACCAAATCAGTTGATTGCACAAAATGATCAGTGAAGAGCAGAGATGAAATAAGTTTAATTTTTTACTGCTTGTAGAAATACAATTAATGAACCACCACCAAAAAACCCTAAAATGTGGTCTAAAAACAAACCCTCTATTCCTTCTTGTCTGTTCGATTAACACATCTTTTTTTATTTGAATATCTTGTAACATCTTGTTATTTGATTGATGTTTCATTAGGGTTTTGGGTTTCGATTTGTTATATTAATTAGGGTTTCGTTCTTGTCCCATCTTGTCCTGATCTGATAGTGTATACCTGTCATGCTTTGATCGTGCTGCTGGGTTTTAATTATCATTACAGATCTTATTCATCCCATCATTGTTTTGTTTTTGTGTAGTTTTAGTCAGTTAGGGTTTCGTTTTAGCAGTTTTTAACCATATATACGATCCTTTTGATTTTATCTTCTACAAATTCGAATCTTGTTTGGGTTTTGATTATTTTCATTTGTTAATCGTTCCAGAGTTGTGATCGAGTTTGGGTCTGGTATCATTTTTTTATTTTTAGGGTTTTTTTTGCCTAAGTCTTGTGTTTTTACGATTAATATTTTTAAGATCTGCTGGTGTTGATCATTTATGGGTGTTAATTGGTGCTTATTGGTTTCACTTATCACTGGTTTGTATGAAAATGGCTGCTGGTTAGTGTAAGGGTTACACGTGTGAAAAACTAACACTTTGGTATGTGTTACTGGTTCAAGTATGGTTAGGGGTTCCAAAGCGCGTAAGACTATGGTAAATGGGGTTTATACTCCGTGTTTGCTGAGTAAGTATGTGGCTACATCCATGGAAAAACGCGGTCAGTTGGGTGACTTGTTGAGTGTTCCACAACCATGTAATGATGCTAATAAGGTTTTGCAAAACAATTCAATTGAATCTGTTCAAACTGCACAAGAGGTACATGTTAGTGGTAATGATGTTGTTGCTATGTCTGCTACTACTGGTCCAGGTTCGGTTAATGATTCGCAGATTGTTAACGAGCCTGTTGTGGACACATTCCCTTTGCCAAATGTGGACATTGTTGCTGATTTATTTGGTGTCCCGCTTAAGTCTCTTATGGACATTGATGTTCTAACTAGAAGAATTGAGGTGGGGGAATGTGAATATGTAATGATGGCGATGACGAGTGTTGAGCGGATAGCCGCTATGGGAGTGACTGAAGCTATCTGGAAGAAGATATTGGCTGAAAATTCTTCTGATTACCCCCCTTTGCCAATTGATACTTCTGTTCCTCATGAAAACAATCTGACTGTTGTTACCTGTGATCACATGGGGTTGCATTTTACTTATAGCACTAATGATTCTATTCCTAATGGTAATAATGAATCGTTTAATTCCTTCAAGGAGTACTCACCTAATGGTATTACTAATACTATGTTTGTAATAATTGGGGTAAATATGGCTTTACTCGATTGATGATGAACTCAAAAGGATTTTTCTTCTTCAAATATAAATCAAGGAAAGGGATGGAGAATGTTCTTGAGAACGGACCATGGATGATTTGTAATAGTCCAATTATTCTTAAGAAATGGACGATGAATACAAGTCTTTTCAAGGAAGAGTTAACCCGCATTCCGGTATGGGTTAAATTACATGATGTGCCAGTTCAAGTTTTCTCGGAGGATGGGATTAGTCTCATTGCAACTCAAATTGGTAAGCTGATCATGCTTGATTCTTTTACTAGTTCTATGTGTACTGATTCTTAGGGTTGGAGCAGTTTTGCCCGTTGTTTGATTGAGGTTAGAGCTAATGCGGCTTTGTGATAAACGTCAAATGCGTGTCGTAATAATATATAGTATATCCCGTTAGATAAGAAAATTACTTTAGGAAAAGTAATAGTATATCATCCGAGTGTCGTTTCCACGGCGAGAGATGAATTGAAATCCATGCTAATGTTTTGAAGTAAAATGCTTGATTATCTTCTAAAATTTTTTAGTTTTAGAAATTAAACTACTTTTTAGAAAACTATTTTTAATACTAAAAATTATACTAATATTAATACTAGAATTATTCTAAACAATTAAACTACGAGAATTATGCTAAAATAATCTAAAAGATTTATAAGATGAAAATGCTGGCTAAGTGACAGGAAAAGTTCATTAAGTGTGAATTAAGGTTCATTAACGAATTAATTTCCTTAGAAAAGAATTTTTATCTCACAACGTTGGTTTATTTTGATAAAAACCTCTTAAAAAGATATTAATTACTAGATGTGTAGTTTGACTATTTTTCCGGATTTTGCCATTTAAAACATTCAAATTACAAATCTAAATAACCAAAGATTATTAATCAGTTAAACCTTTCTTCAAATCCACACTTAATTCTCAAATCACAATATCACTTAACAAGCACTAATTAAACTACTCACTACGCATATTGATTAAATATACAAAGCAAAACATTTTATACTAAGCTACACTAATGAATTGAGAAAGGGTAGAAAATGGAACCGAATTGAAGAGCCGTAATTAAACGAATACCACCCGATTTATTTAGCTAAAGCAAATAATTAAATTCGGTCTAGCTATATAAACCTTTAAGCTCCACGCCTCATAAGTTGACCGGTACCAAAAACAACACAAACATAAAACAAACTGTTAACAACTAATAGTTATAACAATGTTACACATGCAAATTCTGTTTCAGTCCAAAATTCACAAACCAACGAGAGCCCAACTCAACAACCTAAACGTGGCCCAATATTTGTTATACGCATGCCTAATTAATCTAACCGAAGGCCCAATTTGAATTCTATAAACCAAACGCAAACCCAGTAGACGAATTTAAGAGCAAGCTAACTTCAACATAATAAGCTCAAATAAGCTATCTCCAATAATCCAAAAACGTTCATGCTAAATAAGCTCAGAATAGACTCGAATAAGCCACGATAACAAGAAAAATGCACAGCTTATATCAAATAGGAAACGAGCGATTTAAGATAACAAAACCTTTCGAAAACTAAAACAAGCTAAAATCGATTAAGCACTAGCAAATCTCAAGAGGCAAATCACTATTAAGCACTACACAACAAGCTACCAGATTAAGCCAGGAGCATTAAACAAACTAGATACGCAATTTGAAATAAGCACTATAACTAGCAAAACTAATAAGCTAACACGATTTAAGCTAAAACGAGATCTACTTAATAAGCTAATACGAAAATGAAATAAGCACTAATAAACAACTAAATACGTTTCGAAACCACAGATTAAGCACTTATACGATTCAAATAACTATTTAAATAAGTAAATAAGCTATCAAAAATTCATCTAAGCAATATAAGCTCAAATTAAAACGAATAAGCTATTTAGAAGCTTATTATATCAGATAATATAAGCTTCTAATAACACTAAAACAAAAGAAGAACAAAAATAAGCTAGATCCGAGCTTATTTAAGCTTATTATAACGAAAAGTCCATGAAAACTAAGAAGATTGAATCGAATGAGCTTTAGAGAGCTTATAGGAGTCGATCTTTAAGCTTTTAAGGAGCTTTGAGACTAATAAGCTAGAGAAATAAGCTCGATAAAATAGCTTATGTAATAAGCTAAAACGCGAAGAGAGTAAACAAACCAATAAGCCATACAAATAAGCCAACCAATACTTCAATTAAGCTCAAACCATTTTTACTACAAAATCTCAATAAGCTCTCGAGATAAGCTTGTTACAATAAGCCAGAATTTCAAAATAAGCTAAAAACTAAGTTTAATAAGCTAAAAATAAGAAAAAGTAAACTAAAACTAATTTTCCTAATAATTGAAATAGAGGGGAGCGGGTGTCAATTTATAGGGTGTAAGGGGGTAATGTTGTAAATTTTGCCCAATCATTACATACTTGAATAGCCAATCATTGGCGTTGATATGTGTGACCTCGGATCAGTGACGTGTCATGGGCTTGATCCACCGCTCAAGATGCGCCACGTGTACATTTGGTTTGCTTCCATTCAACTCATCACTCTCGTCCCTTTGATTATAAAGAAGTGAATGAGAATTGAAATGAGAATTGCCTTGCCACGTGTAATGCTTCTACTCGTCCCTTTCCATTGTAGTGCTTAGGCACGTGACCCTTATTGGTTTAATTAGGAGACATGTGCGTGTGATGCAAATCTGACGTCATCAACCTCAATTATTTATATTTCAGATTTGATTTTGGGCTCTAAATGGGCTTAGTAACAACATGGGCTGGCCCGGCCCATAAAATGGGTTACGGGCTGGCCCAATAAGGTCCGAGGGCAGCATCGTGCTCGTTTTCTCGCGCTCTTTCCAATGGCATGCTCTGGGACTTTTCATGACTTTGTCTTTATCTGGAATATTAAGCACTCTTGATCAAAACGAACCCGTAAATACCCGTTTTTGCGTTGTTTTCAATCCGTTTTACCTGCAAGACATAAAAATACCAAACAAACATATTTGCAATATAATTAAGCATATTTTAGTATTTTTAGTCTGATTAATAGTGTTTTACAAGGTTATAGAGATGTATGTTTAACCACACATCACTTTGAAAGATAGTGTTACTATAGGCATTCCTTTGTTTGATGGTGAGGGTTTTACTAAAGAAATGGTCTAAATTAAGTACGAGTGGAAACCCCCTTGCTGGGATCAATGCAAGATCTTTGGTCATGTTTATGATCAATGCCCTAAGAATGTTACAGTTATTCCTATTGTTGATAAGAGGAATAATGATGGTTTCTAAACTGTGGTCAACAGAAAAAAGAGTGGTAAAACAGGTTATACTATGAATAATCGTAGTGGTGTTGCAACTTGTAAGGCTACTTGGCAGCCTATCACATAAAAGGTTAGGTATTAGCCTAAGGCTCATGGAAAATTTCAAAAAATAGAGCTCCTAAGGTGTCTACTTTTGCTAAAGATGATCCTTCCAAGAAAATGCCTGCTAAGAAGGGAGGTCCTCATGTTCCTACTTGCAAGCCTAGTGTCCCCATCTCTAACCCTTATGATGTTCTGGATGATATGAAGCGTTAGGAAGACGTTGGAGTTGTCTATGATGAAACTGTTAATCTATCTATGGCTCATGATGGTTTCAAGACTTAATCTATCTTGTTTATGACATGTTGGCATTTTTATCTAGTTTGTACTTTATGAAGTAGGTAGCTAGAGTTATGAGTGTTTATAGCGTGTCATAAACACTTTTTAAGGTGTCTATCAAGCTCTTTGCTTGAGGTTAATGTGGTACTTCAGCCACATTCCATTTGTAGTCTAACTTTTTTGGTTTTAATATACTTTACCAGGGTAACCCTTTACCTAAACAACAAAATCACCAGTGACAACAGACTGCCAGCACCAGCCCACACGACAACAACCAAATCTCATACCAATACCGACCATGGCTGCAAACATGATCTCAAACAGGTTGCCCCATGAAGACACTAGTACACAATCATTATTATTATATAAACACTTAATAACCGGCTAAAACAACGACTCATTCAATGGCTAAACAAATAACCAATACTCACACACCAATCAACTCTAAATCATTCAGAGCATACAACAATGCAACAACACAAAAAGTATAAGACCAATAGCATTCGTAGCTTCCATACAAACACCAAATCTGAATAACTACAAAAACACAGGAGCACAATGACACAAAATGACGTGTTTCTAACCGGCTCATTGAATGACTAAACAAACAGCCAATACTCATTTACCAATCAACTCCAAATCATTCATAGCATACAACAACGCAATAACACAAAAAATATAAGACAAATAGCATTCATGACTGCCACACAAACACCCAATCTCAATAACTACAAAAAAATTGGTAACCCAATCCAAACCCCAACTAATCTCAAACCCTAAAATATCATTACAAACAACCAAAAAGCACAAAGCTTACGTGACAAAACTACCTAACATGCAAAACAACACAATCAACAAAACGCCTAAATCAAAACCCGAACATATGATAAGTTCTCGTAAGAAACTTTCACAAACTACCCAAATCTACCTAAAAATTATAAATGCAAAACAACTATGAACCACCAACAACACAAAAAAACAACATACTAACTCATCGATGCACCAAAAGCATAACCCCCAACACAATCGTGGCATAAAATCCACAAATAGCCCTCGTTAAAAACAAAATTTTACATATTATTATAGAACGAACAGTAAGGATATCGAAATATGTGCCGGAGTTTATTCCAGAAGATATGTGTATGTGTATGTTCGGTACCATCTATGTTGTACATGTATATGTATTTAAAAAGAGAAAAAAAACACCGGCCCAATATTTTTTGGGCGGGCCTAAAACACGGGAGCCCAACAACACAACAGAGAGCCAAACAACGCTAAAACGATTTATTCTAGCCGGCCATTGAGTGTTTATATAATACCATACTACACAAACATAATACATGTGCAACATATATAATAAGCCACTAATACCACCACACAAGAATTAACCTTCTGTTATAAATATATCATCTCCAAACTTATCAACCATTTGTTACAAACAAATATATCCTGCACATATGTAACTTATACAAAAGTTTATTTACCATATGTTACAAACGAGGTTTTGCGCCCATTTTACGCTGTGGAGCGCGAGATTTTACGTTCAGAACTAACTTTGCAACCGACGGATAACCTCAAGGACTATTCTCTTGATAACCCCAAGGATAATTCACGAACATAAAGAACTAATTACATAAAATATGTGTTGGAGTAGTTTTTTTTAATATTAAAGTTTAAAAAAAGAGTTAACGGTCGTTACTTAACGACTGTTAGTACTGTTCATCCACTCTATTTTTACTGTTCATCCATTTTCTTATTTTTTTTATTTGTTCCGGAGCTTAACGATCGTTATCTTGCGAATGGCTCCTGCTTGTATTGTTTATAAATATATAGTATATATTAATTTATATATATATATATATATATATATATAGATATATATATGTATGTATATGTATATGTATGTATATGTATATGTACTATATATTTATTATGTATATATATATATTTATATATATATGTTATTATATATATATAATGTTTTTATGTTATAGATTTATATATATATAAGTATATGTATATATATATATAATATATTATATGTAATATTTTATTATATTTATTATATATGTGTTATATATGTTTTATTGTTTTACTAAATACTATATGATAATATATATATGATTATTTATTGGATGGGGTTTATATTAAAAAGGATTTTTTAATAAAAAGGGTAAAGATGGATTGTGGAATGGTATATATATATACACATACATGGGTGGGGTTATAATAAAAAGGTTTTTATAATAAAAAGGGTAAGATGAATTGTGGAGGTGACATGTGTCACTTTGCCACATCACCATGCCACCTCACATTGCCTTATCACCATGACACATCATCTCCTTTAAAAATATTTTGAAAAAATAATTTGGAAAACAAAATTTTGAAAAAAAAATTTCTGAAATTTTTTTTTCCGAAAAAGAAATTATACCCAAAAAAATTCTAGTGCATCACAATTATATTTTTTTGCATCATGTTTATATGTTAATGCATCACAGTTATAATTTATTGCATCATTCTTATGAAATGTTGCAGTGCATCACACTTTAAAGTTCAGTGCATCATGTTTATAAATTATTGCATCATGGTTATAAGTATGGTGCACCAAGGTTTTAAGTTACTGCATCATTATTGATGCACAAGACTTATAACTATGATGCATTAGCTTATAATGCATCACTATTATATATTTGGTGCATCATAGTTATCCTTTTGTAGAATCAATATCTTAACTTACAACATCATTGTTATATATTTAGTGAATCATTGTTACTACATCATAGTAAACTATTATTCTTGTATCTATACAAGTAATCCACCTTTTTATATCATTAGTGCATCACATGTATTTTTTGTGCATTATAGTTATAATTTATCGCATCGTAGTTATATGTTTGGTGCATCAAGGTTATAAAAATTGCATCATAGTTATAAGTTTGGTTAATCAATTATGATGTAGTAACTCATAACCATGATGCACAAAAACTTATAATTATGATGCACTAGAACAATTTTTAGAGAAAAAAATAAAATTTTCACGAGAAAAAAATTCAAAAAATAAAAATATTTCATTAGTGCATCACAAACAATTTTTGGTGCAATATAGTTATAATTGCCGCATCGTAGTTATAACTTTGGTGCATCATAGATATAAGAATTGCATCATAGTTATAAGTTTGGTGAATGAACTAAGATACAATATAATTTTGTTGGGTATAAAACTTTTTCTAGAAAAACAGATGTTCGAAAAAAAAGTTGTAAAAAACAATTCTGGGAAAAAAAATTTATAAATATTTACAAAAGTTTAGTGCATCATGTTTATAAATTACTGCATCACAGTTATACGTATGGTGCATAAATGTTATAAATTATTGCATCATTGTTGATGCACAAAACTTATAACTATTATGCATTAACTTATAATGCATCACTGGTATAAGGTTGGTGCATCAAAGTTTTAACGTACTGCATTATAGTTATTCGTTTGGGGAATCAATGTTTTAACTTGCAACATCATAGTTATAAGTTTAGTGCATCATTGTTATAAGCAGCTGAATCATAATTTTAAATTAGGTGCATCATAGCTATATGTTACTGCATCATAGTTAACTATGATTCTTTTATCTATACAAGTAATGCACCTTTTTATATCATTAGTGCATCACATGTACTTTTGGTGCATTATAGTTAGTTTATCGTATCGTAGTTATGTCTGGTGCATCATGATTATAAGAATTGCATCATAGTTAAACGTGTGGTGAATCAATTATGATGTAGTAACTTATAACCATGATGCACCAAAACTTATAATTATAATGCACTAGAACATTTTTTGGAGAAAAAAATTTTCAAGGAAAAAAGATTCGAAAAATAAAATATTTTATTAGTGCATCACATGCAAATTTTGGGCATTATAGTTATAATTACCACATCGTAGTTATAACTTTGGTGCATCATAAATTATAACTGTGATGCATTAACTTATAAACATGATGCCCTAAAAACATAACTGTGATGCACTAGAATTTTTGGTGAATGAATTATGATGCAGTAAATTATAACTGTGATGCATTAACTTATAAACATGATGCACTAAAAACATAACTGTGATGCACTAGAATTTTTTTTTGGTATAATTTTTTTTTCGAAAAAAAATTTTGGGAACAAAAATTTTCGAAAAAAAAAATTTCGAAATTTTTTTTCCAATTTTTTTAAAGGAAATGATGTGTGAAGGTGATAAGGCAATGTGATGTGGCAAGGTGACACATGTCACCTCCATAATCCATCTTATCTTTTTTATTATAAAAATCTTTTTATTTTACCCCAACTATATATATATATATATAAATAAAAAAAAAATATATATATAATAATATATAGATATAAAATTAAATAAAGATATAGTAGTAGAGGATCCATGAGGAAATAAATTAAAATAAGAAAGGTGATAAGTAACTAAATCACACATTTTGAGATGCCAAAACGACTTGCATTAATGCATTTTATTCATTTAAGATGCACATTATTGATTTTGAACGTTAATTTAATGCGTAGATGGTGCAAATTGATTTTCATGATTTTGGCACATGCAGAGGAACAAAAAACAAGAGAAAAAATAAAATGCATATAATATACGTATATGCATCTAATTAAAAGCTAGAAAACACATATGAATGCGTTATAATGCATACTAAGATTTAATAGATGCATCTAATATTAAGTCGTTGCATCATAGAGATGCATCTAATTTAAGTCGGTGCATCTCGGATATATGGATATATTTACTTCTATTCATTTTTATATTTAGATATCTATTTATATATATATATATATATATATATATATATATATATATATATATATATATATATATATATATAACCGGTTTGACCCGGCGGTTCAACCGGTGACCCGATGAACCGGCTACTAAACTGGATCAATTAAAAAACCGGGTTTTAAAACATTGCTAAATTAACTCCAATACAAAAATTATGAACATTAAACATAAAAAAACAATACAAGTTCAGTATCGAACGAAAAAAATGTTTATAATAAAAAAACGTTCTATACAAAACGCATCGTAGCAAAGCACAAGAAAAAAAACTTGTTTTAACCAGAGATCATTTATGTTACTATAGATGTTATCAAATAGATATTTTTTCATAAGAAAGATATTAAATATTAAGCTAATTTAGTCTCGAGTAATGGAAAAACTATTGCGCTAAGTTTAAGGTGTTAGAGAAAAGTTCAATATAGACCCAAGATTTAGTAAAAATTTAATGAACTAATGCTAATCATTCATTTTTTAATCAAATTAAAAAAAACCCCACTTTCATCTTTTTTTTATAAAATTAAATATCCCACAAACCGTTAATCGTTACACAAAATGAAACATACTATTGCGACGAATTAAATCATATTTCTATAGAGGGGCATTTCGATATACTTTCGACGAATTTTTTTTTATTTTTTTTTCAGTTACGTCTTGAAATATCACATGTGATTTGTGACACGAATCACATATGATTTTTTCAGACGTAACTGAAAAAAAAAATCGAAAAAAAAATTCGTCGAAAGTATATCGAAGTGCCCATCTACTGAAAGATAAAAAAATACTCGTCGCGATGGTGTATTTTTTGTCGCTTGCCGATTTACCATTTGCAAGATATTTTATTTT
>BQNB010108165.1:1362-23011 GCA_026074375.1 Tanacetum coccineum | reverse complement strand
GTTTAAGGGTTAACAATGCTCTCCATTAATAGCCCGGCTTAACCAGAAAATTGCAAGAACCATGAAAAAGGATAGGCTCGGAGGGTTGTACTAGGGGTATCCTGCACTAAAATGAGTGCATGGCAAGGTTATTGGATAGTTATATGATCGGTGTGACCATAATAACAATTACAGGTTTAAAACATGGGTTAATCCTAGTGCCTCTTATCTAGCAAATCCTAATACTTACTATGCGGTCTCGGAATGCATCACAAAAACAAGTTATAGAATTTAATATACTACCGGTACACTCATATAATTTAATACCGATATCAATGCTCCAGAAAAAGCGACAAAAACCATACGTACACATCCGTAACGACGGAATAGACACATATGACTGCATTCGAACCTTAACTCGAGAAAGCTAAAGATACAAATTATCCTGAGTATCAATAATGGATACCCGAATTCCTAAAGATCTAAAGACGAACCTCACATTTTTGGGGTGGAATTTTGAGGGTTTTTGTGCTAGTCATACACATTCCTATCCATGAGAAGCTATTAATACTCGGTTTTCGTCGGTATGTGTCATAAAAAAATTTAAATTTTGGTCAAAAGTACCTTTTTATGCCATGTTTTGATATATTACCCATCATTTTAAGGAACAAGCAAATGGCAAATGAAGGAATAGTTTCTAAGGCTTATTTCCTCATACACTTAAGTTGAACATTCTCCCTAATGTTCTATAAAAGTACCCGTAAAACGAATAAATAGAAAAGAAAACAAGTAAAAGAAACTAGTACTCTCCTGGGTTGCTCAATAATGGAGAAGAAACATGTAATAACTGGTTAGATCGTCCTCCAAGAGTCATCCAATGAAACTTCCTAAGAACTTCCAAGCTTCTTCTTATCAAATATAACCCGTAATCAAAGACAAAGACAACTACACCAAGCATAAAATCAGCGGGATAGATATAAATACAATGAAAGTTTAGGGTTTTGACTCTATGAAAGCAGTAAAGACAAGATGAGAGTAATAACGTAATCATAGGTTTATGCAGGTTAATAAAAGAATTACAAATTTTAAATAATGCACATTTTATTTTTTAGAAATACTTGAAAAAATTTGAATTTTTACATTGCTGGAGATGCGACGTCGTCGGGTGTTAATCCCGACGCCGTCTCCAGGCATTGTGAAAAATTCTTCTTCGTTTTTAATGAGAAATTTCTTGTACGCAATTTTATTAGTTAAATCTGAGGAAAGCACTGCATAAAAACCTAGAATTAATCATTACAAACATATGACTCGAAACTGACTCGAATTAATCTAAACAATTTACTTTAAAGGTTTGAATTTGGTTCTTAAAAACGGATATTTCCCCTACACTTATTTTATGCAATATACCTTTGATTGTAAATAAGACGAAGTTACAAACAAACAAAGCATGATTACAAAAATGATTCAAACATAAAAGAATAAATGAAAAGAATTAAAACACACAACACTCCTAATATGAGGGCGGGAAAAATAAATATTGGGTTACCTCCCAAGAAGCGCTTGTTTTTTATTATGAGTCTTGTCGCTAGACTCGTAAGTCCACGTCCTTTGAGTGACTTCTCATTCATCATTCCATTTAGTCACGTATTGGGTCTTAGCTTAAATGGTGTCCCTATAAAACTCTTCTTTTTAGTCAGATGGCTCTTCCTACATCCTTTTAAATAGTAATCTTCACTGAGTATTACTCTAGTTGACAATAAAATCGTGACTTCGCTGACATTTCGCTCCTATTTGGGTGTCCTTATATTGTGTCTCTAAGGTGAATCTCTTATTAGTTGCGTCCATGAAAGCCATTAACCTGTGTTTCTTATTTATAGCTAGGCAAGCGATTTCAATGAAGGGTCGTCCAAAGATCACATGGGACAAGCTAGGGTTAATGTTAGTCTCAATATTTTCTAAAATGGTGATAATCTATAGACTAACTCATGTTTTCTACAATTAAATGCATGTCATTCTTAATCTTATGAAATTTCTTCCCCTATACTCGCCTCCATTCTTTCTAATAGAGTTATAATATGCCAAGGACATGATGTTTATGGGTAGGTCAACATCAATATACGCGTTAGCCATGAATTTATGACCTATCATGCAGGGAATTTTAAGGTTTTTTGGGTCACCCTTTTTGATCTTAAAATCATAATTAAGTGAGCATTTAGGCATTTCCTTAATCAATAATTCATAAACCAATTCCTCACTTGTGTTAACTAAATCTAGAGGCTCTTTAACATCTAACCATTCAATTCCCTTGGTATCCCTGTTAGGCCCTAAATTATTAACAACAGTTATATCTTCCAGCTCCAGTTATGGCGTATCTTTTTGTTTTTCATTGTATGCAATGGTGTTGGTGTCTTCGGGGTCGCCCTCTCTTTCTTGCTCTTCTTCCTCAGCCTTACTATTACGGGAGTTGCTTTGTTGCTTAAGGTGTATCGTGATGGTGTTGATCGAACCATGGATATGGGTTGAGCATTGTGGGTCTTCAGTTGGGTAAGAATGAGCAGAAAAAACTAGATAGGTACTCAGTTTCATGTTCTTAACTGTGTCGCTAGGTAGTGCTCCCGCTATTCGATCGGTGATGGCCTTCAACACTTTGTCAATTTTGTTGGTCATCTCGCTTTGTTGTTGTTTGAAATCGGCTTCAAACTTAGACAGCCTAGCGTCTTGAGATGCCATGAATTTGGATACCAATCCTTCTAGGTTTGATTGATTGTTAAAGCTTCAAGGATTGTTGTTAAAGGAACGGTTCGGGATCGAACTGTTGGGTTAGAACCGGTTAGGTGGGTTTGAAAAATTATTTCGGGAATTTTGAGGTTGTCTCCACCTAAGGTTTTGGTGACTTTTCCATGACGGTCACTAAGATTGTTTTGCGCGGGCTTAAAAGAGTCACTTACCTTCTTTCGTAGGTACGCGATGATGCATATTCAACAAAGGCTTATTCGGGATCTTCCATGCAATACTGAGTGTCATGGGGACCACTGTAGATCTCACATGAGGTAGTGATTTTGTTCACTTGAGTAGGTTGCATCAGAGCAAGATGAGCTTCCATCAAGCGTTGGACTTGATTTTTAAGTTCGATGAGGCGGCGGTCAGATGTACTCGAGACATCTTTAGGCAAATAGATTGCCTTGACCGGCTTAGCAAAATCTCTTGGGTCGTTCTAACTTTCGTTGTCATAGAGGGCGAGGTCCTCTAATAATGCCCAAGATTCATCGGCGTTTTTGTCACAAAGCTTGCCACCGTCCGATTGGTCAATGGTTCGTCTTGTGACGGCAGTGACATGGTCATAAAAGGTTTGGACTTTGAGACAAAGATCGATGCCATGATGAGAGACTTTTTGTAGTAAGTCCTTGAAACGAGTCCAGGCTTCTGAGAGATATTCTCCATGATGTTGTTGGAACCTCAGGATATCATTAGGGAGTTTTGCAGTCCTTTCTGGTGGAAAGAACTAAGCAAGGAAACGAGTAGTAAGATCCTCCTATGTGGTGATGGATCCTGCTAGAAGACGTTCAAGCCAATTGCTAGCTTGATCACGAAGGGAAAATTAAAATAAACGCAGGCGCGTTCTTTCCCTGTTTTCACCGTCAAGGTTAAGTGTCCTTAAGGTGTTGGTTTGGATCCTGGGACCGAAGTTCATGGAATGAGCATCCGTTTTGTACCAACCGGATGGTGTCGGATCGAAGAGGTACCACATTGTTCTCTACGGGGAGCTCAATGGTGTTCATGTAGCCTTCGTGGCTAGGTTTGGAGTAATCTCCAAGAGTATGAATAGGATTCGCGTCTCCCATGGTGGTTGACGAGAATGGATTACGAAACAATCAACACAAAGAAAAGATACACTACGAGAAAGCTAATATACGAAATTAAAATCTTACTTAAAAGGATTCCAGCGAGTAGAACTAAGTTAAACTAGATCGAAACCTAACTATTCCCCACGCAGCGGCGCTAAAAACTTGATGTGAGGGTCGTAATGACTTTAGTAATAAGTTTTACAACTCCCTAGGAAGTGTACCTAATCGTTGTAGTGTAGTATATGCAAGACTCGAGAGTTGTTAACGTTCTCTAGGGGAATAGGTTAGGAAGGCTTGATCACGGTCTAACAGAGTTCTAGAGGTTGAGAGAAAATTCTTTTTGTGTTTTTATATTTTATGAAAGTAGGTAAATCTATGGTTTGAGAGATTGGTTTGTTTAACTAATAACTAAACTAATTATAATCTAATCTACTGGTGATAACTTTATGATAAACAAATGTATTTACCTAATCATGCACTACTTCTCAGATTGCTTCTTCTAGATCTGTTGCTTTGTCACACTTGTGATGATCTGTGTAAGTATGTCCTAGGTCATGAACGAATTACACGAACCCGCTAATTGCATGTATTATAGTATATATAAAGTATATGTAAATAGGCAAATTACTCTTGGGGAAGAGTAATAAGCAAATCACAAATAAAATATATTTTCAGAAAGTATTGATGAGAAAATTACCCTTATGAAAGGATAAAATTTAAATCGTTCCCGAGTCGTTTTCCCAACGAAGCGTGAATATTGAAAATCTTGTTTCGGTTCGTGATCGGGTGCTTGAATAATCGAAATTTTGGATTTTTGACTCTAAATCTAATAACACAAAGGGAAAGCACATAAAGGCACGTTAATCTAGGAATAAAGATAATTTAAAATTCTAATGACATTTAGAACAATTAAAATTTAACTAATATTAACTAACTAATTAACTAAAAATGATAAAATAAAACTCTTAGAACTCAAAATGCAAAATTTTTTAAACTAAAATATATTAAACTAATTTTTAATAACATAAAATATTTTTTATATATTTTTAAACTAATTAGAACTTTTTTTAAAAACTAAATAAGACTAAAAATTAAACTAAAAATACTAAATTTAATCTTAAAAATTTGAGAAAAATTATAAAAGTACTATATACTAATTTTGAGGTTTACGAAGAAAAACAACACGATAAGCTATTACTAATAAGCTGGGAAAATCATTAAGCTAAATAAGCTGAAAGTTAAATGAGTATAAGAAATAAATGTTGCAAAGTATTAACGAAAAAGTCCCAAGGGCAGACTGGTAAAGCGTGTGTGTGTTGAAAGGGAGGTCACAGGTTCGAGTCCTGTGACTGTCCTTTTTGTTAAATATTTTTTTTATTTTTTTTTTTCATTTTGAAAAAGTTAAAAAATAAGCTAAAATAACCAATATTAACAAATGACTTAATTTTAGAACTTAATTATAAGCTAGATAAGAACAATTGAAAGTGACAGTTGGTTAAACATCTTAGTTAAGACTTGTTGTCATTTAGCTAAAACTAATAGACTCAATAAGCACTTATAAGATTCAAAAGCTAAACTGGAAACCAATAAGCTAGAAAGATACCTAAACCTAGACTCTATAAGCATTAAGGATAAGAAATAAGCAAAAACAAAAAGCTGAAAAACAACTAAAAGCTCTAAGACAGTTTACTTCAAAGAGAGTTTTAAAAGGATTTTGACCAAAGCTTAGACTAAGATTTGGGACTGATAAGCACTAATAATAAGCTAAAACATGAAAACAGATTTAGGTTTAGACTTTAAAGAAACAAATAAGCTGGAATTAAACAAGTTAGTTAAGGAATTAAGCTAGAAAAGATTAAATGAAATTGACAGTTGACTTGTTTTTGGACCTTGTTTAAGACTACTTGCAGCTTAAAGTTACCAGTTCTTTACTACTTGCGGATAAAGTCTTCTTTTTTGTTTATGCCAATTGATTTTGCTTCATATTTACTAGTTCTCGTTTGTGATATTCCACAATCATTATCCTGTTTAATTCAGTGTTTCCTTCAATCCCCACAATCGTGAATGCGTATCTCCTATCAGTCGCTTATAGATCTTCTATACGTTGATAGTCATTGCTATGCTTCTTGCATGCATTATTATATTGAATAATGATTTTGTTTTATAGCTTTTTAAGTTTTAACTATTTATCACTAATTTTGCAGGGAAGGCGTGTATAAAAAAGGTGCTGCAAAGTAACTGTCTTCAAGAACTCATGGAACTACACCAGGTAAATAACTCAAGCTGGTTGCGTCTGTTGGCATTAGCCGTATTAAATTAACAAAAGAACATCACATATGACACTTTTCAGAGCTCTAATATACATACACTTGACAAAGTTATAGTAATAAGATGCAAAGTTTCTCCTTGAGCATTATTTTACCATTTTGGTCCATTATTTTCCCCATTGTTGTCTGATGATTTAAGTAGAAACATTTTTTGCTAGAAGTCAGGATTCTTCTTACTGCTTGCTTTTTTGCTTTTTTAATCATATTAGGAAAGCGAAGAAGAAGTTACTGACACCGAAAACTGGTTTTCACTGACATCTGCACAGCGTATATGTGGTGAGCATTAATAATCTATTAATTTATAACTTTAGTGTGTGATATTCATAGTCACCTTTTCCGTATACAATGACCATATTCTGAAAACTTATTGTATCAGCAGTGTATAAAAACTAAGCTACTCATATTTGTGTACAGATGTGTTCCTTGCGCTTGATAAAGATATGAATGGTACTTTGAGCAAGCAAGAACTTCGCGAATATGCAGATGGGACACTCACAGATATATTTATCGAGAGGGGTAAGAACTATCGAACAGACTTCCGTGGTTTTTTTGTTTTTTGATTTGCTTGGAATGAAATATATTTTGAACTTGATCCGTAACTTTAATGTCGAAAGTAAAATCAAATTTATTTATATTATTTGTAAAAAAAACATATTTGATGCGTAACAATTTTTATATAGTAAGTTCTTACTATAGCATCAATTTGAAATTCCAATTTATTATGAACTCTAGAAATTTATTGTGGAATTACGTAATATTCCATCTGCAATGTGGTACTCTTAGTTACTCTGAAATATTATTTCTGAAATGCTCTTTTGTTTTTCATTTTCCCAAAGCTTTTGATGAGCATCTGCGCCGTGGCAAGTCTGGAAATGCTAATGCTCGGGAGATGGACTTTGAGAGTTTCCTTGACTTTGTTCTAGCGCTAGAGAACAAAGATAGTCCAGAGGGTATAACATATCTATTCAAATGTCTAGATCTTAACGGAAGGGGCTTCCTCACAACAGCTGATATTCACACACTCTTCAGGTAACATTTTCTAGCATATTTTTCAGTTTCAATTAGGCTCTATATCATCTAAATCTAAATGGAAGTAAAGAAGGGGAGCATTTAAAGCTGAAATGTTGCCTGATATACCCTTCCTAAATTAATGAAATCTCTACCTTTCCTGCTTGTGGTACATGAGTTGTGTCCACGAGCCTCAACTATGAGATACATATGACCTAAAAGATGATGCTTTCAAGTAGAGGTTGAAAAAGGGCTGATCAGATGGGTTGGGAAACAGTTCAAAGGGGTTTGGGTGTAAAATGATACTTTCAAAGGGGTTTGGGTGTAAAATGATACATTGCCACATTTAGTTTCAAGTTGTAAAGCACATCTATTTTGCAAAAAGCATATGCTAGATATAGAGACTTTTCAAAGGAACTCTTTAAACACCGTATCTTTCAAAACATTCAAGTAAAATGTAGGAAACTTCTTATTGTGTTGTTAATGCTTATATCCAATTCAGAGATGTGCACCAGAAATGGATCGAGGGTCGAAACTGTGAATTGTGCATAGAAGATGTCCGAGACAAAATATGGGATATGGTGAAACCAGCTGATCCTCTAAGGATCACACTTTCAGATTTGCTATCATGCAAACAGGGGGGAACCGTTGCAAGTATGCTTATAGATGTACGTGGTTTCTGGGCCCACGACAACAGAGAAAACCTTCTACAAGAAGAGGAAGAGCCAGAAGAAGAATAAGCCATGTGGCATATATGTTTTTGTAACATTAACCAAACATGTTAACCTCTTGGAACCGCTTTTTAAGAACATTGTGTGTATTCTATGTAAAGGTAGACGAAAATTTGTACCTCTGGGATTTCAAACCGATTATTGAAATGTACTATGTATTTCATGTGCAAATTGGTGTCATTTGTCCAGACTCGTGGGTGATTTTATTTTCTGAGTGAGGTGTTGTCCAAAGAACTGGACCAGTTGAGGGCGGTATCAATTGCGTGGTTAGGGCTGATGTAGCTAGGTTTAGACTGGTAGTGATCGGCCAGCAGGGCCTGCTACTAGTCTCAAGGACGGTCTTCAATAAATCTATGGCGAGTTCTTTGTCGTAATACAAATGTATTTCACCACAGCAGTACCTATGATGCAACTCTAATTAGATGTAATATATTTTACTGCGAAAACACAAGATGTAAATATGTCAAAAATCTAACTAAAGCTTTCTCTTAGTTTGTGACCCTTACACACGTTGGGTTACTCGTTCATGTAGCCATTGCCATGTAAGCATTGAACAGCCTGCTGGAAAAGCGATCGACATCAAGTTCACGTGTCATGAAAGGCTCATTGTTGTATCTATATCTGAGTTTTTATGGTACATAGTGATGAGATATTTTGCATCTAGAGAGCAACTTGGTTGTACGGAAGCCCAAAGGATGAGTTTAGTACAATTCTTGTCAACTGTCTTTTTGAAAAGTTTCCTGTGATAATACGTCAGCAGCAAGGACTGTTTTAAAAAACAGTAAAATAGCAAGAAGAAGAGTTGACTGAAACGCTAGCAAGGATAGCAAGAGAATGTAGCAAGAAAAAATAGCAAGGATAGTGCTTTCTCAAAGCAGGATGCAAGTAAGAAGCAAGAATCACAGCAAGAGATACGAGAAGCAAGCAAGAATTCACAGCAAGTGGCACGAATGACAAGTAAGAAAGCTCCAGAAGAGGGAAAAAAAAAAGGCAGTAAGTTTTTCGCAAGTTAGCAAGCAAAGAAGGTTGGGCTTATGTCTGTAGCAAGTAGCAGGGCAAGACAAACCATAGCAAGGAGAACAGGTTGTGTTTGTAGCAAGTAGCAAACAAGAAACAGTCGACAAGCAAGGGTCGACAAGCAAGGGTCGGCAAGCAAGAGTCGGCAAGCAAGAGTCGGCAAGCAAGAGACGGCAAGCAAGAGTCGTCAAGCAAGAGTCGGCAAGCAAGAGTCGGCAAGGAAGAATCGATAAGCAAGCATCGATAAGCAAGAAGCAAGAACAAGATCAAGACCGGTATTTTTAGCAAGAAATCAATACCGTTTTGGAAATCGAAAGTTTAGCAATAGAAGTTAGCAAGAGAAGATAGCAAGCATGAGAGTTACATCAGGCATGTTGACAATCCGTGAGCAAGGTAGAATACAGGGCCTTTTGTGTTTTGCAAACCCTAGATTAGAGATGTACCTGACATACTCAGAAAGAGAAAGAAGATGGAAGAAAGCATCAAGAAGCATGCAACAGGCATGAGAGAAGAGTTTCAAGAAAATGAACCAACTTGAAACTTGATCCAGGAAGACGAACCAAAATTGATGTGATGAAAGGCATCAAGATTAAGGGGGTGAATGTTGGGTTTAATCTTGATGGGCTGTGTCCACGGGTCATGGTTCAGTGGGTATGGATCTCAGAAGTGGGTTGCTCCATTTAGCATTTGAATAAAATGAAGTGGGGTTTACCAAGTCTGTGTGTTTGACCGTGTATTAGGGAGTCATGGGGTTGAATATTTTGCATGGCATTAGAATAGGCAATAAAGGAGGACGTGGGATAGCAGCATGTTGTATTTGCTTTATTTGTTTGTTAGTCTATAAATAGGTAGCATGTATTTTATTGTAAGTGTGATTCAGTTTTCCTTTTAATATACAAAGCATTGAAAACCCATATTGCTGTTTTGATTGGCGTGTCGCGGAGTTGGGTAGTCGGGTTAAAGGGGGCTGAATCCACATATTCTATGTAAAGGTAGACGATAATTTGTACCTCTGGGATTTCAAACTGATTATTGAAATGTACTATGTATTTCATGTGCAAATTGGTGTCATTTGTCCAGACTCGTAAGTGAGGTGTTTTCCAAAGAACTGGACCATTGAGGCCGGTATCGATTGCGTGCTTAGGGATGATGTAGCTAGGTTTAGACTGGTAGTGATCGGCCAGCAGAGCCTGCTACTAGTCTCAAAGACGGTCTTCAATAAATCTATGGCGAGTTCTTTGTCGTAATACAAATGTGTTTCACCACAGTGATCGAAAAGCGATCTAAATCAAGTTCACGTGCCATGAAAGGCTCATTGTGGTATCTACATCTGATTTCAAAAATCTAACTAAAGCTTTCTCTTAGTTTGTGACCCTTACACACGTTGGGTTACTCGTTCATGTAGCCATTGCCATGTAAGCATTGAACAGCCTGCTGGAAAAGCGATCGACATCAAGTTCACGTGTCATGAAAGGCTCATTGTTGTATCTATATCTGAGTTTTTATGGTACATAGTGATGAGATATTTTGCATCTAGAGAGCAACTTGGTTGTACGGAAGCCCAAAGGATGAGTTTAGTACAATTCTTGTCAACTGTCTTTTTGAAAAGTTTCCTGTATAGAAAATGAGCTTTTCTACCAAAGGGCTTATAGCTGGGACAAGCATGCGATTTTTTTTAAAAATTGTAATGTATATACTGTGAAATCCTTAGTTTGTCTCTTCTAAAGATGATAGGATCATGATGTTGTAAACATATCTCAGTGAAGAGGGAGCTAAACTTTCTCTTTGCATAAATCAAGACCTCCATATGATAGAACAATCATGAAGTGGTCACGCTAACTGTGCCCGTGGATTCAAACATGGTTTTTATAAGTATTCGGTGCAACAAATAGACTAAATAATTCTTTTACAATGGCCGAAACTCGAGGCCACATACAATGAGGCCAGACATAGTTCCTTCAAGATTTGTAAATCTCATATTCATAGAAAGAGAGTCATCCTTGAATTCATGAGCTGAGTTAAATTTCTGCAGTTGAATCTCCATCCATCCATCTTTCCTTGGCTTTGGAACCAAAGTAATATCATGTATATTCGATGGCTCTGGGGTTATAAAATAGAGAAATTCGGCCTCTTTGTTTTCTTGGTGGAGTACATCTCTTACTTTCACTGGACAACGCGTTCCTTGGCAGTTTTCTGAAAGCTTGAATAGTAGGTAGCACACGTATTCCGTATCCGGTGACAGCAATTGACTGTTAATCATACAGTTGATATAAAATACTTGTTGCGGCAAAAGCTCAATCACCTCTTGAAATCTGCATGTACGATAAATTATATGATTATATTATGTAATTTACATACTTCTTAAGAACAGGGAACTATGTCCAACAAGTGAAACTTTTGTCCATCATTCATTGTTTGCTAGTTAACTAGAGAGCGAAAAGGATTTAGACCTTGAATAATCAAATCTAGTTGTATTAAAATAGAAAAGAGAACAAACCTGGACTGGGCTGGTGGTTTTGATGTAAAAGTTTTTACGTTTGTAAATTTGTATAAAGCCGCCTTTGCTGAAAGCACGAGAAGTTTCTTTCCATCGACTTCACCCAACCAGAACAACTCGTCATAGTTTCTGCATACCTTGAATATTTCTTCAAAGTTAGTTGGCAACTGTTGCACTTGATCCACATTGAATTCTGATTTCAAGACTTGTTGGACTTCCTTCGATTTTCTGATCTCTTCATGTTTCACCTATATACAGTTATTTTAGATATGCAACTTATAGCATGAATTTTTTTGTTACCGTGCATTCATGTTTCCTTTATACAACTTAAACAAAAGAACATAGAATGGAACCAAACAATATTTTCAAACTTACCTTCTCAATGGCTCGAAATTCAATGCCTTCAACATAAACTGCAGCATCTCCGCAATAGTAGGATGAAAAGCTCTCAAGTAGAAACTCAAAAATAACATCGTCGTTCTGATTCGAGAAACGGTGCAACTCAATCATCATCCACTGCTCATCTCTCCATGTTGCGAAATATGCAAGCATACTTTCATGTCCCTTTCTATACTTTAGGTTAACATACACAGGTTTACTTGAAAAGTTTCTTGAATCGCAAAATTTGAAGACTAAATAGACCCCATAAACAACATTTGGAGATAAAAATTGAGCTCGTGCCTTGATTTCGATGTTCAAGTTGGAGATATCCAATATCTCCACCACTATCCCAAACCTGCGCATATTATAAATATCCAAGTCTGGTATTAGTCATAGCCTTTATTCCCATACACTTACTTTTGAATTTCTTAATTTGTTAGAACAAGAGTTTAAATTCTATATTAGAACTTATTGTATCAAACAAATCTATATTTAAATAAAGGTAAAAACATTATAAAAACACTATCAAGATGCTAGAAAAATTTATATTTCATGGTCATGAGAACAGAGGACCCAAAACATG
This sequence comes from Tanacetum coccineum, assembly GCA_026074375.1. NCBI lineage: Eukaryota > Viridiplantae > Streptophyta > Magnoliopsida > Asterales > Asteraceae > Tanacetum > Tanacetum coccineum. The sequence continues at coordinate 10,643 of BQNB010108165.1, read as the reverse complement.
GGCATACCTCAACTACCTTAAGAGATGTATGTATGCATGACTAATCTTGTTATTATCCTTAAGAGATGAGGTCTTAAGTTTAGTAGTATAGAAGGTCTGCGTTGAGGTGTAAAAGAGCTAAAGATGAAGGACTATTCCTGTGTCGATTAGCGCAGGGGATACAGTTCTAGTCAGAATAGATCATAGAGATTCAAAATTTTTTGTGTAAAAGGGCTGACAACATTTTGATAAGCAAGTGTATTAGAGGGGCAAAGTGTAAACTTAGTGAAAGGGGTTTCAAAATTTCATCGAGCAAAAGAACCAAAGAAGCGGACCGGAACCGAGAACTGAACCGGAACCAAGAAGAACCAAACTGGATCAAAACCGTAGGTTTCGGTTCTAGTTCTTGAGTTTGAATTTTTTTGTTCTTGGGTCGGTTCGGTTCCACCGGTTCTTGGTTCCGAAACCAAATACCCAATAATTCTAAAAACATGTAATTTTTTTATTTCACATACTCAGTCTCAAATCATACGTACTATATAAAACCCTACTAGCTTACTTTCAGTAAAAACCAAGCCAAACACCCGAAACCTTAATCTTTAATCCATTGAAACATAAACAAGTATCATCATTATCAAAACAATGAAAGTAAGTTTTATGTTTTATTTTTATTCGCATTCAATGTACTAGCTTATAACATGTTCATCATTCAATGTTAAAATCTTAGAAGCATTCTGGAAGTTTAGTAAATTCTTGAATGAAGTAAATTCATATTAGTTTTGATATGATGTTTGTGTAAACAAGTTTTGATCATGGTTCGTGTTTGTTTGCTTTTTGTTGTTTTGTGATATCAATTGGCATTTGTTCGTATAAATTATTTTACGATGTCTTGTTTGAGGAGTAAGCCATCTAACTAATTAAGTTGTTGTATATTTTCTAAAAATCGATTGCTATTCGGGTAGACCTAAAGAACCGGAATCGGAATCGAAACCGAAAAATATATTTGGTTAATTCGGTTCTCGGATCCATTGGTTCCGGTTTCAGTTCTACCGGTTCTAGACCCATGTTCATCCTTAATTTGATCCAATTGGATCATAATTATCATTATATTAAGAAATGCTACCATAAACAATTTGTCATGCATTAAACGGTAGAGTAGCTAAATTCAAATTAAAAAAGTAATTAAAATATACTTCTATAAACAATGCATATGTATGCTTATGACTTAATACTAAGAAAGTTTGACATTAGGTGGAGAGAATAGCCTTGATTCTGGAAGAGATTTCAACTCATGCGGACAACTACCTATGTAAGAAAACATTGTCACAGACACCATTTCATTTCTTTCTCTATCACTATCGAATGACAGCAACTGTTATACAAAAATAATAATATTTAGACTCAATGTTATGATGTGTAATATGAATGCACGTGTGATTATGAACTATCCTTCAAAAGGTAAAAGATGGATAGAACACAAGAAATGCAACATAACCGAGATATGCGAATGAACTGATTACCACTTTGTCTTGTTGAAGGAGGATTCCCTTTGAAAAAATGTTGTAAAGATCCTCTTTCTTTATGGTAGAATAGATCTCAGGGCACTTTGACTTCTGGATTATTTCTTTATAGTCTTTTGGCAATTTTGGCTCCCATACATAATAATCCTCCTGGATATACATTAATCAATTAATAAATTAACTCATGTTTAATAATTAATACAATTACTTTCAGACATATATGAATCAAAAGGTAGTCAATTTTGGTCAAATGAAGAAACACTTTGACATCTGGATTATTTCTTTATAGTCTTTAGGCAATTTGGGCTCCCATTTCTCATAATCCTCCTGTATATACATTAATAAACTCATGTTTCATTCAGTTTATAAAACAATTAAAGGCTATAGTTTAGATATATATGAATCAAAAGATAGCCAGTTTTGTCAAAATATAGAAATTTACCTGGAATTCCAATGCTTTCTTAAGTTGTATGACCACTTCTTGAGCTGTTGGCCGTCTTTCTCTCCTGTGATGTAAGCATTGAAGGGCAATCCTTGTAAATGTAGTATATGACTGTGGCACAATTTGTTCTTTGATACCCTCAAACACTAACTTATCAAGTTTTCCGACATGATAGTGTTGTTTAGCCAAAAAGGGTAAATAGGGATACTCATCGTCTAGTTCTATAGATGATAGTTTCCCACACAATATGTCAAATAAAACCGCACCCAGCGAGAATATATCAGATTCTTTGGTTAAGAAGCCTGTTTTCGAGTATAGTGGGTCACGATAATCGATTGTGCCTATAACATTGTCGATGACAAAGCCTACTTCCTCATTTGTTGGACATACTAAGGAAAGCCCAAAATCAGTAATTTTTGCTTTCCAATCATCAAACAGTAGAATGTTGCTGCTGCTGATGTCCCTATGTATCACCATTTCTGGACTTGAAACAGTTCCATGAAGGAACTCCAACCCGATTGCAATATCAATGCATATCTTAAGCCGCATCACCCACGTAAGACTATCATCGCTCAAGTACTTATCAAGACTTCCTCTGGATGCATATTCATAAACAATTATTTTCTCATCCTCTTCATCACAGTAGCCTACAAGACCAATGACATTTTCATGTTTATACTCCATAAGAATTTCCAGCTCTGTCTTGAATTCAGCTTCTCCTTCAGCAGACTTCCTCTCCAACCGCTTTGCAGCAATGATGTTATGTCCATGAGTATGACCTTTGTATACATTCCAAAAATCTCCGTGTCCAATGAGATTGTCTTGACTGAAGCTTTGCGTCGCCAACTTTATGTCTTTAAGTGACAATTTAAGGTTGTCCTTGTGGTTCTCCTGTGATTCATCAAGACAGTTAGTCGTCTCGATAAATAAAAATACAAAAGGCCAAAATGCATTTTACTATTTTAGCACACCTGAATTTGGCAATCTGGAAACTTTTTATCACCATTGACTAAATTAAATTAATAAATAGTTAGTATTTCTTTTTTTACTAAAAGTATATATTTAATCAAGTCTATACAACTGAAAATTATGTTTTCTCGAATCTATGACATTAAACTATATTTTAATTTTTATTTGTATTTCTAGCGTAATGAATTAACTAAATTATATATTTTTCATTTGATACAATTATATTAAAATCCAAATTCCAAACACATAAATGAGTAGTTATAAATAGTCTCTCAATAGTTAATTATTTAAAATACACATAATTCTATATAATATAGACTAGTTTTAATCCCCGTGCACGCACGGGGCTTATACATTATGTTTTTTTAAATATATATATATTTTTTATTTTTTCAAGTTTTATATGTTATAAAAGCTTAAGGGTTATTTGTTTATTTTTTAAAGTTATAATAAAATTTGTAAATTTATAAATTTACTCTTAACTCTATATAATTTATTTAAAATTAAACCACTAAAGTTTTATTAATGACCTCATCTTTTTCAAGTTTTTGTTTTTATAAATTTGACACATATATTTTTATGTGTTTTTTTTTCTCCATCAGATTTCTCCACCAAAATAATGCAAAATTTGGAAGTATTTAAGCTTTTTAATTAAACATATATTCAAAAATAATATAAAATTTGAAGCATCATACCTAAGGAAGCATTCTTTTCTTTTGAAATGCAAAAGTCCTCACTTTTCGTTTTCCTTTAATAGGTAAACGATATGTTTTTTTAGTTAGTTAATTATATTGTTTATAACGACAACAATACTCAATCCCGCCGGAGCGAGGTATCGTGTTAATTATATTGCTTGTAAAGTGTTAATTTTAAAAGTATCTTTATTCTCAAACTTCAATTAATATATTAATTAAGAACAATGATAATAACTAAATCTTATTACAAACTACATTTTATTATTTCAATAACAAAATAGACTTTTCAGCATTGTAAACTTGACTTAATAATTTTTAATGTAGTAGATAATCAAGTTAGCCAAGTTTGAAAGTACTAACATGTATTTTGAGCAAAAACAAACTAGACTAACTAAAATGCTACAAACTGAATTGTTAAAAATGCATTTTGACCACAATGCATTGTGGTTACCGCATTTTTATCTAGTAAGCCAAGTTTCAGGTAGTAGTTCAAATAAAGGTAATGTCAATATGATAAAAATAATAATAATAAGAATCCTATCTGTAATTTGACATATACCACATATGGATCTGCCGAATTTACTAAAAAATATCTTTATAGCATTGACTTACCTGACACTTTAATGCTCTCTTGAGTTCGTTGATGACAACATCTATTGTTGGGCGTTGCACTTGAGTTTCAGCGAGACATCGGAATGCAATTTCTGAAAATATTTCCAAAGATTCTTTATCGGGTCCTTTGCTTAGAGAAAAGACATGCTCATCTGTTTCTTCTTTTATCTTGCGATCAACAATTTCCATTAGTGTTCCCTTCTCAAAATGATGCCGTGCAATGGGTGCAATCCCGTTATCAAAATCATAGGCCAATCTCCCGGTCAAGATCTCAAATAACACCACTCCAAAAGAGTAAATGTCTGATTTCTTATTTAGCTTGCCAGACTTCTCATATTCTGGATAAAAAATATCTTTATTCTCAAATATCAATTAATATATATTACTATTTAAGAACAATGTAATAACTAAATCTTATTAACAAACTATTTTTATTATTTTAATAACAAAATAGACTTTTCGCATTGTAAACTTGGTTAATCTTTTTTTAATTGTAGTAAATAATCAGTTAAGCCAAAGTTTGAAAGGTTACTAAAACATGTTTTTTTGAGCAAAAACAAACTGGACTAACTAAAATGCTACAAACTGAATTGTTAAAAATGCATTTTGACCACAATGCATTGTGGTTACCGCATTTTTATCAATAAAGGTAATGTCAATATGATAAAAATAAGAGAAATATGCAAATATGCTCCCTGTGGTTTTCCAAATTTGCAGATTTGCTCCCCAACTTCACGAAAGTGCAGGCGGCCTCCTCAAAACGAAACTTGTGTCGCATTCATGCTCCCTGGCAGGGAGCACGAGTGCAATGGAAGTTTCAATTCCCATTGCATTCGTGCTCCCTGGCAGGGAGCACGGTCTAGTGCCAATGATAAGTGTCAAAATGTGGGAGGACACCTGCACTTTCGTGAAGTTGGAGAGTAAAGTCTGCAAACTTTTGACAAACACATGGAGCAATATTTGCACTTTTCTTCTAAATTAATATAATAGAATCCTATCTGTAATATGACATATACCCAACATAGGGATCTGCCAATATACTAAAAAAAATATTTTATAGCATTGACTTACCTGACACTTATGCTCTCATTGAGTGCAGTTGATGACAACATCTATCTTTTTGTTGGGCGTTGCACTTGAGTTTCTAGCGTGACATCGGTGTGCAATTTCTGAAAATATTTCCAAAGATTCTTTATCGGGTCCTTTGCTTAGAGAAAAGACATGCTCATCTGTTTCTTCTTTTATCTTGCGATCAACAATTTCCATTAGTGTTCCCTTCTCAAAATGATGCCGTGCAATGGGTGCAATCCCGTTATCAAAATCATAGGCCAATCTCCCGGTCAAGATCTCAAATAACACCACTCCAAAAGAGTAAATGTCTGATTTCTTATTTAGCTTGCCAGAGTTCTGATATTCTGGATCGAAGTACATAGGTGTACCTGCAATCGTACTTGCATCGAAAGTACTGGCATCTTGATCTGCTGGGTGAAGTTTGGAGAGCCCGAAATCAGCAATCTTCGCCTCCCAATTTTCGCCCAATAGAATATTTGCACTCTTGATGTCTCGGTGTATTATCTTTTGTTTGTCTTGATCTGTGTTGGTGTGAATGTAATTCAAGCCATGTGCGATATCAAGACATATTTTCAAGCGTTGAATCCAAGTAATATTAGTCATCTTATCGTTGTTTCCCAAATAATCCTCAAGACTTCCTTTAGAAGCAAGCTCATAGACAAGGATCATGTGATCACGATCTTCATCACAAAAACCCAGAAGAGATATTATATTTTCATGTTTACAGCTAGTCAACGTTTCAATTTCTACATTGAACCCTCGTTCTCCGTTTGGACTGTTGATGCGTTTTATGGCAACCATGCTGCGTTTCTTGGGAAGATCACATTTATTCTTCCCTTCTGTGGAAGATGAATTACTGCTATCAAAATGTTCGAGTTGTGCCTTGTATACGGTACCAAATCCGCCTGACCCAATGCAATATTTGTCGGCAAACTTCTCTGTTGCCATCTCGATATCATCAAGTCCAATCTTCAAGTGTTCCAAGTTCTTCCACTGTAGGATTGTGGACATTCAAAATACAACAACATACTTAAATAGATTATTGAATGAAATAAGATTCACAATCTGTACTTATTGTGATGTTAACAGAAACAACTTATACAACAACACTTTAGTCTCAGCCAATGGATCACGTTAGCTTCGATATGAGTTACTGTTTTACGCTTAGAAATGATTTGTGTTTTGTGACTAGTGTGCAGGTCCATAGTAGTTGGTGAAGATGGTGTTTTGATTCCTTGTTTTTGGGTGTTAATTGTTTGGTGTGGAGGTGGTCATCTCAATGAATTTATAGATGTTGCTTTGATTTCTGTCCCCATATCAATAAATTTGTTAACGGTCATTTATCATTTTAGAGTGCCAGGGTTATGTAACAGGGATAAAATGTAATATGTTAAAAGCCCCTAACCACAGAGACCATTCGTGTAATTTACTTTTTTGTTTATTAATTAGTATGTTAAGCTTCATACTAAAACTAAATTACCCTGAGGTGATAGGATGATGTACTGTCAACTGCATTCCTTTGAAGTTCCTGAAATAATATTTGCAAAATAATATGACATCAGTAGATAGATATAACAGTTATTATCACATTAAGTTGATAAACAAGTTAATTTTCTTACCGGATTTTCATACAATAATTGAAGTTTCAACGCTTTCTCAAGTCGTTTGACAACCTGATCTATATGTGGACGATCTGCTCTTGCCTCTTTTATGCAGCAAAATGCTGTTTCTGAGAAGATTTTTAATGCTTCTTGGTCCATCTGATTTCGTAAATGCTCATCAATCATATCATCCAAATGAGACTTGCCCAGTTGACTTATTAACCCCTCTCCCAACGCTTCATCTCGAAGAACTGCACTCCTACCACACAAGACTTCGAATAATACAACACCCAATGAATACATATCTGACTTGTGGGTCACACCGCCAGTCTTTTTAAATTTTGGGTCCAGGTATACATTTTCGATAACATCACGAGTAAGAAGAAGACGGTGCCTCCGAGATACTGTATTTTTCAACGAAAGTTGAAAACCAGATAACTTGGGTTCCCATTCGTCATCAAGTAAAATTTTCGAGCACCTGATGTTGCAATGTATGACACTAAAATCTCGTTCAACATCATAATGGAGGTAACTCAATACATTTGCAAGACCAACACATATCTTCAACCTTTGCATCCATCTGAGTGTCTGGTCACTTAGATATTCGTTGAGACTTCGGTCACCCTCCTTCTTGTATATGATAATCTTCTCGACCTCGCTATCAAAAAAACCAATAATAGACACTATATTCTTGTGTTTGAGACTAGAAAGCATCGAAATCTCCGTCCAAATCTTTTTGCTCTCATCTTTTATACATTTAGTATAGAACCTCTTTACAAAAATATCGAAGAATTGTTCAGAATGCAAGATACGGCCTTTATAAATAATTCCAAGCTTAAATGTTCTCATGATACTCTTTTGAGCAAAATTGTTGGTTGCTGATGCTATATCTTGAAAGCCGAGTTTCAAGTGAGAAATATCTCTAAGGAAAGACTTTGTCTCTTTGTTGACATGGGACTCAACGTGTGTAGATATGGAGGTCAATGATCCCTATATGTACGAAACAAGACAACATTACCAAGTGTTTCAAAAATGACACGTGTATATATGAAGGTCTACACGTTTCTAAAATTCGAGTGACTTACAAAAATATTAATAAGTAAATAATTACCTTGTCATGATTGGATGATGTATCTTCAACTTCAGCCGCAACTATTGAGTGTACCTTTGATATCTTAAAAATATATAGTAATAAGTAAATTATTTTACTCGTGTTAACACTAATATTATAAAAGAAAGATGAAAGAGAATAAACCTCTTGTACAACATTTTGACTTTCCATTTGAAGTTCCAACGCGCTCTCAAGTCTTGCAACAATCTCATCGATATTTGGGCGTTGTGATTGTTCTTCATTTAAGCACTCATACGCTATTTCTGCGAAAAAGTTTAATGATCGCAGATCCATTTGTTTCCATAGAACCGGATCAATTATTTCATATAGTATTTTCTTTTTATAATGGAAAATGGCCACTGGCCCCAAATACTTATTATCTTGACCGTCAATAATTGATTCCCTACCACATAGTAGTTCAAACATTACTATCCCAAAAGAGTAAATATCTGACTTGTGGCTCACTCTCTTTGTCTTAAGATATGTTGGGTCTCCATACCCATTCACACCCTTAACTCTATTAGAATGAAATGAATGGTGCCTTTGAGATGCTTTAATCTTCATGGATTGTTCAAAACCCAATAACATGGGTTCCCAGTCATCATTTAGTAGAACATTAAAGCTGTCTATAGCCCGGTGTATTACGCTAAAATCGCGTGGCTCGTCGTAATGAATATAGCTTAATGCATGTGCAACACCGACACATATCTCCAATCTTCGTACCCATGTCAATGACATCGAGTCACTTAGATAGTTTTTTAGCATTCCCCTGGCCTTCTCATTCCTGATAATGATGATCTTGTCATCATCTTCATCACAAAACCCAACAAGAGAAACCACATTTTTATGCTTAAGACTAGAAAGCATGCTTATCTCCATCCAAAACAGCTGTTCTCGATCAGTCCTTTCTTTCTTTAACCTCTGAGCAGTGATATCAATCAACTCACCGGACAACAAGAGCTGTCCCTTGTATCTCTTTCCAATGTCACTTGTGCTAATGACATTTTCTTCAGCAAAGTTGTTGGTGGCAGATATGATATTTGCAAGGGGGACTTTGAGGTGAGCAAATTCGTTGCTGGGCAAAGACATTATCTGTTAATCAAGTAAAAAATATGAGTGAGAAAAAGATATGATATTTGCAAGGGGGACTTTGAGGTGAGCAAATTCGTTGCTGGGCAAAGACATTATCTGTTAATCAAGTAAGTATGGGCGATGCTTTGCATAGCAGTAAGAGGAGGTCCCTCCTTTTGGGGATACCATATGTTATGGATATTTGATGCA